>VWZY01008953.1:916398-963820 GCA_013399075.1 Chloroceryle aenea
AAAAAAAACAACAAACCAAACCAAAACAAGCAGCATACAATCTAGTAGGGAGTATGCAAGGCCAAGGCAAGGGAAGGTCCAGCTAAACAAATGACAACAGTACTCTGAAGACATTTCTCTATTTTTAGCAGGACACATGGTTAGTACTATTACCTAACAGCAGAGTAAGAACAAAGAAGTAGTTCAAGCCATGCCAATTTGAGTTAATCTCATTGTTTAAAGCAAGAATGTCATTAAAACTGTTTTGATGGTCCTGTGGCTACTACTAACAGGGGAATTCTGAGAAAAAGATGAGAGAGTAGTACAACACAGTCATCAACTCAGTCTATCTTAAAGCTGACGACTTCTCTGCAGATTCCATCTGTCATCCAGAGGGACCTGGACAAGCTGCAGAGGTGGGTCCAGGTGAACCTCATGAGGTTCAACAAGAGCAAGAGCAGGGTGCTGCACCTGGGCCAGAACAATCCCCACTATCAATACAAGCTTGCGGATGAGGCAATAGAGAGCAGTCCTGCAGAAAAGGACGTGGGGGTTGCTGACAGATGAAAAACTGGACTTGAGCAGCCAGTGTGTGCTTGCAGCCCAGAAGGCCAATTGCAACCTGGGCTGCATCAAAAGAAGTGGGGCCAGCAGATTCAGAGAGGTGATTCTGTTGCTCTACTCTGCTCTGGTCAGACCTCACCTGGAATACTGCACCCAGCTCTGGAGCCCTCAGCACAGGAAGGACGGGGACCTGATGAAGTGGGTCCCGAGGAGGGCCATAAGGATGATCAGGGTGCTGGAACACCTCTCCTATGAGGACAGGCTGAGGGAGCTGGGATTGTTCAGCCTGAAGAAGAGAAGGCCTCAGGGGAGACCTAACAGCCACCTTCTAGTACCTGAAGGGAGCTTATAAAAAAACTGGAGAGGGCCTGTTTACAAAGGCCCGGAATGAAAGGACAAGGTTTTCAATTACAAAGGAGTGGATTTAGATTGGATGTAAGGAACAAGTTCTTTACCATGAGGGTGGTAGAACACTGGAACAGGTTGCCCAGAGAGGTAGTTGAGGCCCCATCCCTGGAGACATTCAAGGTAAGGCTTGACAGAGCTCTGAGCAACCTGCTCTAGTTGAAGATGGCCCTGCTCTCAGCAGGGAGGTTGGACTAGATGACCTCTGGAGGTCCCTTCCAACCCAGATATTTCTATGATTCTGTGATTCATAGAATTCTCAGAACAGGCTTTTTATGATACCTGCTAAAATTAACTTTTAAGTGAAGTTAGCTGTGTACTACGGCAAAAATTCAAATAAGCAGTAGTACTTCTTATGATGGAACCAAGATGAATTTTCAAAACCTTCCTCAGAACAGCCTCCAAAAAAGTTCAAGACATGAATGAACATCTGAGCTTTGAGGTCTATGCTTCCTTTTAAGCTTAAGCATGCAGGCTGGTACTTGTTATAAACACTTCTCTCGAGTACCATGTTGCATATATCATCCATGATGTACCATCATAGCTGCCCTGATGTCATCTGAACTATACAACAAAGCAGTAGTGTCTAATGAACAACTACAACCAAACACTGGGGGAAAGAAAATTACATTCTTCAAAATTTGTCTCTTATCCCTGCTCTAAATAGAAAACATCTGATCATAAATTCAGTTTGGACTAACTGCTAAATTTTAGTAGAAGCTAACAGTTATCTGAGGGCAGAAGTAATGGTAGCTCACAGCCATTAGAGTACTGGAAGTCCTTTGGGACATTGAAAGAAGCAATAGAGCCAATATAAGAGCAAGTGTAACTTCAATTGTAGAAAAGAAGTTGTCCACCTCAGCACCAAAAATGCTGCATGCTTCCTTTGCTCCCCAAGAAGATATAACAGTAGAAGAGCCACAATCTTCCCTTGATTCCCCAGAAGCCTTTTGCAGACAAAAGATACCCAAAACTAATATCCCACAACAAGTATGACTGGTTAGCAGGATCTTTTCCACGGGGGGAATTAAATGTACGTTTCGCCCATACCACTCAAATACCAAGCTCTCCTTCGTATTTCTCCTGCAACTATCACAATGCAATGCTAGAAGTGAATCAGATTGACTTTGTCAGGCCAGAGAAGGGAGGAGTGACACCAGTTACCTGAAATTTAGCAAGATGAGACACCCTGTAACTTTCAACAGTATATTTTGAGATTTTTCCAAGGATGCCTCTTGAACTGCAAACACATTTGGAAAACTAGGAAGAGGCCAAGAACCCAAGTGGTTTAGAGTTAGCATCACTATGCAGCTTTTGATATGCTGCCTAATGTGGGTAACATCCCTCCCCTCAGCATCACAGACTCAAGAGAAGCAGTACTAACCCTTCCCACCCTGATTTTAGCAGGAACATGGAGCTCCACACAGACAAGCACACCCCTGACAAATACTGTTCCCTTAAACATGTTAGGGTCTTGAAGATACTAAAAAGAAAACAAAAGGCACAATTTTAGGTTAATCATTTTGTTGCCAAGATCCCCTTGTATACCAAAACAGTATTTAATGACCAAAGCTGCATGAACCTTATCTATTTGTGTTCCCAACTTTGTCACTTCCCTTTCTTTTGCCTTCCCCGTGTGCCTTTACTCACTGCCCTTTCCCTATAACCACAGCTTTTTTCCCCATCTCTCCTCTCACCTGGACTATGCGGGCGCCACCTCTCACCATCCCTACGTGACCCAGCCAGTCGCCATCCTCCATCATCATCTTCCCCATTTTGTTCCTCTCTGAAGATGCGCCAGTTCTCGCTCTCAGAGCGTATAAACTCATGCTTCCTCCCCGTTGTTGCTGTCCCACCTTCCTCAAAGTTTGGTCTCACTGCAAAGAAAACACACGCCAGTGAACATGTATCCCATCTTTAGGAACCTTTAAACAAAAGGGCTGAATTTTTGCTCCCTTAGAGGCAAAAATGCACCAGAAGTAAGTGGTGATAGGAACCTAGGAGAGGAATGAAAGTTCACAAAAGGAAACAGATGACAGATTTCAGAAATCCCTCCACATTCCTACATACCTTGGGATGGAAAGACTGAGAAAAACGAACAACAAAAGGAAGCAAGTTATACAGTAAATTATGACATGGATAGGAAAGATAAAGGAAGACAACAGTTTGGAGACATAAGGAAGCATAAAAGGAAAGAAGTCAAAGCATGCAGAGAGAAAGAATAAACTACTGTATCATGAAAAGCCACATATAAAGGAAACTGGAATACATTACAGATTTTATACAAACCAAGCATACTTTATTACAGAAGTAGCAGAAATTTTTATATATTTGATCCAATATGATGTACAGCAGTCTTGCAACATTTTAGGGACAAACTGAATATTTAAAGTAGGATTGAAGATTAAACAACACAGTAATGTTAGCATTATCCTGTGAATCCATCTTCTGGAGAGCCAAGGTCAGCATATGAGGAGTTAGAATCAGCTATGCTCAAGTTCAAGGAGTTTAAACCAGAAGATTAAGAGAGGATAGTTTTAGTTCCTAAAAAACAATATTCCTTCTCCACCATCTCAAAACACTGGAGGGAAAAAACCCTACTTATTTCTCCATCTCAAAACTTTCCACAGTATATTGTTTTAGGGAGGGACTATAGTCAGTACAGGTGGAATTCAACCCAGAATACAAAATCCAAGACAATACCAGTTTCCCACGATCTAGGTTCACATTAAAACCTTTTACCATTGTCAGAGGAACAAGTTTCTACAATATTTTTCAAGACAGGAGGGCCCTTGATGTGTCAAGTGGACAGGAAAGGTAAGAAACACCCCCGTGTTTAAGATGCAGGAGTTCTTCCACTCTCACAATTACTTCAGGACTGCAAGTGATGATTTAAGGTCCTCAGAGAGATAACCAGAATACCTTTCTCTTAAGTTGTTTCTATATAATGAGCTAAAGTACATTGGATAATTTAAAGTACGTCAGTATCAACAAGGAATCTCAACTATGAAGCCTAGTATAACCCAGATACACATTTACATCTTTTGAGGGGGACATATGGCTGAAGATCTCTTCTGTAATTGCTGGGCTTTGAGAATAAAAATTCAAAACCAGTGTATTTTGGGAAGTGTCTGGTGATACTGGCTCCAAATAAAACATAATTGCTGGAGGCACTCAACTCCCTTCATTTGGTAGGTGCAATGTTGGCAAGTTTACTTATCTGCAATGGATAAACCTTTACAGATGAAGGTAAACCACACTGTTTTCCCACGTTTCACAGAAAACAGAGGAAGGGAACAAGCTAGACAGAAAATCTAAGTCTGGGAAATGTAAGTTTTTTGGGTTGTGTGTTATTTTTATTTTTGATCCCCAAAAAACATCGCATAGAAGAATGCAGCAGGAATTGCAGAGAAACCTCTCAGTACTGCTCCTTGGATGGGCTTTGCATAATAGAAATCTAGGCGACAGGGCTACAGAGCCAAGTCAGCTGAAAGTAAAACAGAGAGATAGTAGCCCTGGAGAGAGCTGCAATCCAACAGACCAGATGAGCCTAAGACCCAGATGATAAGGAACATGTGTCATTATTTTTGAACTTATTTTTTAAATGCTACAAGAAAGAAGAAAAATATTTGGTTTTTTACAAGACACTCATTTTTCCTCACCAAAAACACTTACTGACAGAAAATTACTCAATTGGCTATTTTGAAACTAGAAAATTCTTTCTAGAGATGGATGTATTATTTTCATCAAAATTCACAGCTATTATCTGATGCTCATTCAGTAACATTGACATATTTTGGACTATCAGGAAAAAATATATTTCTTTCCTTTTTTATTAAGTTCAGTTAGGATTTTGAAAACTGCTCTTTAATGCTGGCAAACTATCAGCTCATAAGCTCTGCTTTACACTTCCNATACTGTGGACTCTACTTTGCCACTGAGTATCTGTATGTTCCGAGTCCCTCTGCAGATACATCCATGCTCAAGGTATACCCAAGGCAATTCAGGTTTTCTTTGTCATTAAGACAGATGGTTTTCCTCCCAAGAACTAAACTATCAAAATCAGGCTTCATATTCTGAACTTGCAGAAAATGGCATCCCCATTAAAATGCCATTCCCATTTGCTGCTGTGGGGCTTAAAACACACATGTCTAGATCAAATGTTATTTGTCAAGATCAGATGCAAGTGAAAAGAAACAAGAAAAGAATCTATTATAAGGACTCAGTATTATGTTCATCTGAGAATGGTATCACCTGTGATTGTAAAACCTTTCTAAACACAAGCAGCACTCCAGTATATCACATCAAATCACTGTTCTGCCACTTCACTTCAGTGGAATTAAGAGAGAAAACGCAGCATATCCTGATATACTTAAGTTGTCTGATATTAGGACACCATAACAATATGCAAAGACAGCAAGGTATGTGTCAGAACAGACCTGGCATTAGATGATCTTGGTCCAGCCAAGAAACTAAACTAGTTCTTCACAAACACAAACTGGTCACAGGTTAAGGATAAGAAAAACCAAGCTATTCAAGTGACAGACTATGACAAAGCTCTATAAAGGAATACTCCTACAGTTTACATCTAAATTTATAACTTCCAGAGTCTTTGCAAACTGCTTTTAGACTTGAGAACATTCATTTCAGCTGAAATGACTTCGGTCAGAGAGTCAGTATTTGCAAATGTTTTAAGGATGAAAAAAAGCTAAAATGCAATCTATGGGTTTGCTTTGGACTAATTGACTGGACTTCCTGAAGAGAAGGAGCAGTAAAAGGGCACCTCTGTTCAAGTCTGTCACAAAGCCAACAATGGTGTTTACAGGAAACTTCAGATAGAGCCTAGTGGTATCCAGCCAAAAAAGCCCACAGCTGTGCTACACTGAGATGAAGGGAGAATAATGGTGAAGAACAAGACGGGGATTTGGGGACATAGCCCCGTGGCAACACATTTATGAAGAGGACTTACTAACAGAACAGCAAATAGCTTCTGTTCTCCATGCTGTCAGTCCATGTTTCCTATGACATGCTCACTGTTTGTAGAGAATAAACAGGAAAGTTATGATTGACAGCAATATGGTTTCCTCTAAAGAGAAGAAAAACTAGAAGAGTGTATTAAGTGCTTTGACTTGTTATCTCTGCTGCATGCTATAGATTTCCTCAAGAAGAGGATAAAAATAAAAATACAAAATATTGCACCTACTGTTTTTCAAGGAATTCAAGTAACTTTGCCTAGATGTATAACTTTGTAGCTCATTTTACAGAAGAAAAAACAAATGGCCTTAAAATTATGTTTCTAGAGGATTACTTTCTCATTAGGACCATATTTGACACAGTAGGAACACTGTAGGAATACATACATCATGAAGTAACACACTTGTAAACAGTGACAGAGATCAAGAGTTCTGATATCCATTTCTAGCGTCACATTTTCTTTCCATAAAATCTCAATCTCAACAGCAGGTCTAAAGTATGTACTACCCAACTATCACCCCATATTTTTTCATTAAATTGACCACTATGCACTGGCATGAATATGGGTGAACCAATAAATTCAAAGGAATTAACAAGAGAGTGTAGTTCCATAACACACACCCACACCTGGAAGTCATGTTCTGTAGCTATTGCACCTGCTGTACAATTGTGTTAGATTTTCAACCCGTTCAGTCAAATGAGACTAGAAAACCTGTGACTGGACAGCATACACTTCCTACAGCACAAATCACGGGTTCTGAGAAAGTACTGCTTGTAAAAAAAACAAATCAACCACCTCTTGTGAATAGAAGAGGCTGTCTATAGTGGAAGATCAGCTTTGCTGGAGTATACAGTGAAGGGTAAAGGACAAGTCACATCGTCCTACATGCTCATCACAGAGGTGGGAGTCCCCTTGCTACATTATTTGCCCTGGTTCTAAAGGTCACGCCATGCCTATCAATTTTCAGTGCTGTGCCTGAACATGTATTAAAATGTTCCATACTAATGAAGCAAAGAATTAATGTTTTGCAATTTAGGGTTGGGTGAAAGGTTAAAGAAGGAAAAAAAAAAATCAGGGAGGATTTTGTTTCCTAAGCAGGAAAGTCTACATTAATAATTTTCCCAGCAGGCCTTCAGTGTTTTACTGCAAACAACCACAGCCTTTGTTTCTCAGATCCTCTTACATGTGACGCTCGATCAAAGCCCTCACATCAGCAGCTCACCAAGGGGAAAAAAAAAAAGGGCATGAAATACTACTGCATTACAAACTGTCCTCAGAGTTCAATGTAGTAGTGCAGCATGCTGGCCATTGTACAGTCATTTGGCTATAACAGCTTGCCTAAAAAACTCTTCTGAGCTGGTGAGAAAGAAAATAGCTTAAGTAAAAGTGGTTTCATTTACTGCATGGAATCAGCAACCCACTTAATCTGCACTGTTTCATTCCTAAACTTTTGCAAAATCCTGTGATTAATTCCCTGTTTTCACAAAGGAGCAATGTGGAGATGGAAGAGAAGTGGCCAGATCTGCATCTTCTGACCACTTCAGCAACACCCTCTAGAAACCACAGGCTGTACCACTAGCTGCAGACCACTTTTCTGTTAACACCAACACTCAGGAGTTGGGGACCTAGTGAGAAGAGGAAGAAGTGGCACCAGACAGGCAGCAGCATGACAAGAGTTCCTAAATATACTGTAGTTGACACTGGTTAGGGAGAAAAATATCAGAGAACAGTGCGTGTTTTTCAGCAGCAATATGGGAACTTTGTACATTTAGCTTTTCCAGGGGAATTTTGGCCTTTTCAACTTTCATGTAAAATTTTAAGATTATATAAATCTAAAAAAATTATCTTGATTAAGGAGGTGAGAGGAAAGGCACCCCTTCTCCAAGTAAGTGTTTGAGGATTTCTCCTTGGCTTGTATGAGGGTTTGTGTTGGGTAAAGAAATGCTTCTAACAAACCAGCATTCTTTTCCACATGATCAGAACTAACCAGCCCCCCTGCAGGCAAAATGACCAATCAAATCAGCTTCAGATAAAAACCAACCCCTCAGCACTATAAACTTAGGAATGAGACATACAAACCCATTTAAAAAAAAAATAAAAAATCTCTACCAAACACTTGTGGGAAGTTCCTTGCCAGTGCTGGGACCAATACACAAGACCAGCCTCGTCCCTCTTCTGGAGCCCAAGTATTCCCCTTCTCCTGCACACAAACCCTTCAAAGACTGGTAAGTACACAAAATGATGTTATTTTGATGAATTTTTTTTTTCTTCTTGTTATTGTACATCTTGAAATGGTTGTCATTCTTTAATCAAAGTTGTTTTCAGGGCAGTTTTATTTCTAAAGCTTGCTAAATCAAGTATCACCTTCAACAAAATGGTTTCTGATACTCCCCCCTCAAAGAAAATGCTCTCACAGATGACCATGGTTCCAATAGCATACAGAGCAAACCCAAAGTCATTTCTCCACAAAGTTTTCAAGATAAATAATGCTAGTAAGACTGCAACACTCTGTATGCCAGGAGCATTTGGAAGCCCCTAGCTAAGGTAGCCAGGTATCACCTGGCCAAACATATGAAAAAGTCATCCTCACCTTCTTGCTGCATTAATTGTAACTGAGCACTTAGCTTCCATTCCAACACAAATTAAACAGATAAGTTTCACCTCTTGAATCTGTTTTTACCATCTCCAAATGTATCTCCTGCCTTCAATCATTTTTGATCAATACATTCTCTGTGCTTTTGAGCATGCTGTGAGCCAGCTCTTCTTCCCAGGAAACCAGGCACAGGCACAGACTATGAACTCCAGCATTGTGGAAAACTCATTCTAGACAAGCCACTGGGAAGTCTGCATCAAAAACTTGCTCCTCGAAAATAGCAAGTTCTACAAAAATGGATAGCAGCAGACTTCTATACTGGAGCGCTGTATCAAATGAAATGCTCCTTCTTAACTGTAAATTTGCTACTCCATTAACAATACTTAATTTTACATTTAGGTTTCTCTCTAAAGATTTAACATACACTAGTGTATTTTAAGGTATTAAAGAACATTTAAGCAAAGTCTCCGTAAAGTTGTTCTGCTTCCCTAAAGGTGGTTGGTTGGTCTACTCAGGTGCTACTTCACAATAAAGAATTAGAGCTCATATGGATCCTTACAGGATTTTCAGCACTATATGAAAACACATTACACACAAAATGGAGCATTACAGATGTCCCCAAAAATGAAGTACATAAGCAGCCTTGCTTTCTGCACTATGAAAAATAAAAAAACAATAAACTTTCCCCATTTTATCAAAATGGGGGGGATGTGAATTTTTTTTGTTGTTGCTTTGGGTTTGTTTCTTTTTTAAATGCATTCTGCAGTAAACTGTCACAGTTAAAAATAAGAGCTCTCACATGCTATGCTTTGTGGCACTCGCTTTGAAAAGTATGACTTAGGCTTGACAAGTTATGATTTTTTTACAAATTTTACTTATATATCTAAAACAATCCTGAAAACTGTTATCTGAATTCTGCAGACTGCTTGGAAAAAATGTTTTGTCACAAACTATTCCCATTCATCTTAGCGAGGCATTAGATCCAACCCTGAAGAACAAACACGTCTGAAATTTTAACTATCCTACTAACAACAGCAGCATAATGTTTCACCTAAAACAGTTTTCTTACCTGTATTACTACTACCTACATTTCTAAGATTGCCCCCAATTTAAACTGTATGACCCAGTCATGTCATCAATAGTGAAAAACCACTTCACTTCCTAATATGTCAGAGCATCTCAAGGACTGCCATTCAATTGAAAAATAGCAATAATGAGATTTTAATAGCATGAAAGCACCTTTAAAATCAAAGATACACTTAGTTTTTTTCTTGTTGAAAAGTGCAGAGGCAGCCTCACATCTGAATGATTACAGCCTGAGTACAAAGATGATGTTTAAAACTAGTACAAAATTATGTGGACCCATGTCAAGTAAAAAGGGGACGGACGTACACATTCCCAGACGGGCACACCAGCACCACCTGGGTTCTAATAAATCTTCAAATCGTGCTACAGTTGTAAGCAGTTTTTTGCAGTTACTCCCAGCAAACAGCAGGCCCCCTTGACCACTTTGTTGTCCTAATGAAGCAGTGCAGTATAAACTGCCTCAAATCTCTTCCAAGGTCAACTAGATTTGATTTTGTTGAAAGTAAAAATTGGGCAGGTAGGGCAGCACTGCAGAAGTCTCCCCTGAACACAGCACCACATAAAGGCATTCAGGCTCCCAGAAAGGTTGCAGGTGTATTAGTGTACTGAAAACAGGCTAGAAGTGTCACTTGAAATGCCTTCAACAAAATGAAAAGACACTGCAAATGAATCCCCCTGCAATTGTACCAGAGTCTTAAGAGTTGAGCTTCTGCTGTCAAGAGAAAGGCAAAGCAAGAGGAAAGAAGAGGAAAGAAACATGGTGGTGTGAAGCAGCAATGGTAACAAAGAACTGTTAAAACACAAAGATGATGATCTCAATCAAAAAAAAGCAAAGCATGAGAGATCAGTGTGCTGCATCATGAATTTCAGAAATGCAAGCAATACCCTAGAGTTGTAGGGCAAGGTTTTATTACACATAAATCATTAGCAAACCAGGTTACTTTACAACTTGTCTGACTACTAAGAAAAGGGAAACTGACTGATTTAAAAAGTTAGGACTCGCCCTACCTGGACTTGTTTTCAAAGATCAGATAGAAGAAGCCAGAATGAAGGAAAATAATGGTATACAGATTTTAAAAAAATCTAAGAACTAACATACACAATGTAGCTGGTGATAATCATCTAATTCTCAATAGACTGGAACAGGAAGGATTAGACACACTGAATGAATGATAAAAGGCTGGTCAACATGCCTAAAGAGGTTTTAGAAAAGTTGTTTGACAGTTCCTGTCTTTCCAGTCAAGGGCTATCAGATACAAACAGTTTTACAACAGTTTCACAAGTCAGGAACCAGGAAAAGCAAAACCAGACAAACAGTGTAACATTAAGGTTAAGAGATTACACTAGGCAAATCCAGATTAGAAACAAGAAACACAGCATTTAGCAGTGGAGACAAGTATGCCCCAACAAACTATGCAGGATTTTTCTTTTCAAGTCAAAGCTGAAATTCTTTCCTAAAACATGAACTAGTTGAAACTGTGATTAATGTGGGGACATCAAGGACCATGCTGGGCAATAGATCAGATCAGGTGACACAAACTGTACATCGCAACTTCATAAATTTCTCACTAAAAAGGAAAGAAGGTATTTTTATTTTTTTACTACAGTGTGCAAGAAAAGGAGTAGACAGAAGACAGTAATTCCTTTTAAATTCAAAGTCACATCCACTCAAACTGACTCTCCATTTGAGAATACAGAATGATTCTCTAGCCCAAGTAAACTATCTCAAAACACAGCTGTTCTTTCACATCGTAAGCTAAATCAATTGCATTGCTTTCAGAGCCTATTTTCAATTTGTTTCCCATTTTCCCCACTCCAGGAAGGGGAAATATGTAGCTCTTAAAGCCATCAATACCCTTGGGAAAAAAACAAAACAAACCAACCCACAAACAAAAAGTTTTGTACATCAAACTTAGGTACTTCCAATGTTATCATTGCCATCAAATTAGATACCTAATATTTTCAACAGTCCTAGACAAGAAAAAAAAAACAAACAAACAGAAGAGGCCTATACCACATGAGACCAGAGCAGTAACCTGTAACCCCTGCAGGGAAACTCCCCTGATGGGAGTCTTAAGGAACAGAAACAGCAATGTTGTGAAATGTACTGCTGGGGCCTAAAGAAGGTTCTCTTTCTCAAGTACCTTCAAAACCTGTCAGAAATGGGTCCTCCTACAAAGAAAAGATCCCAAAGAACCTCACAGTGAACAATGACTAAATTTTTTTAGAGCTTTAAGTTAATATTAAGTGATTAATCACCACCCTAGACAGCTTCTTAATCAACAAAATTGAGACCCTGCAATGCTGATAGCACTTTGCTCTGAGTAGTCCACGGTGCTCAAGTAGGCCACCTGAGCTCCTACGTGTGGAAAATCTCAAGTCTTGCCAAGAAAAATGTACCACAGTCAGTGGAAGTGTTGTTCCTTTTTCTTTTAATGTATACAACACAGAAAAAAGGCTTCTGTCACCAATCAATATCAGATTAATTCTCACAGCATATGTTTGTTTTGCAAACCCAAATTACTTAGAGGTTATGAAGCAGATGCTGCCCTTAAAAACAAACAACAACAAAACCACAACAAAGCAGTGTGTTTGTATAAATTCTCCTGGTTCTTTGTTGCTGTGGATTCCCACCCCCAGGAATTCATTGTTTACATTCAGAGGCATTTTGTTCTCTAAGTGTTCTCTTCTCAAATAAGAGAGCACTTCTTGTGCCTAGTGCTTACTCCAAAATGATAAAGCCAAGGCATTGTCCACAGCTCATTTTGTGCATGGTTCCCATCATCCTTCCCATTCAGATATGCCCTTCTCTTAGAAGGGGGCTCTTCTAAATCTTAGCACAAGACTCTGCTCTATAGACAAGTCACTAATCATCTGTTCCTGAAGCATCTAAAATTGTAACCAGATTACTGTAAACTCTGTAACAGTGCAGCAAGACTGAAATCTGTCATTCAGTGAGCTATATAAGTAGACCAAACTCAGGTTTGAAGGCAGGGGATCATGCTATAAACTGAATGGAATATGCTCAGAATCCCCCAGGGAAAGTAGCCTGGTACTACTGATCAGGAGAATCTCGGTAAGCCTGCTGTATCATTTGGCATAGGGAGCACTTTCAAAATATTCCTTCTAGAAGATGTGAATGGGGAAATAGAATCCACCAAATCCCACTCAGGCCATCATCTACTCTACCTCCTTTGACTATAGCAGAGATAGAAGAAACAGCTGGATAGTTCTGAGAACCTACAGAAGGAAAAAGAATAAAATGAAAATTTAGCTAAATTCACTGCCATGTCAATTCTCATACTTCAGTACGCATTAAGCACAAGTAAAAGCAAAAGAGAATGTTCTGTAATTATTAAAACTTGGTATCAGGATCAAAAACAGTCAAAGCTGCTGGCTTACAGCATCAAATATCACAAGAAATATTTTTACCTTTCATAAATTCATTCTGAAGTTCAGGATCCTTAGATCTAATGTGTTTCAAAATAAAACTAAGAGCACTCTTGCGGGCGTGGGAAATGCAATTCCTCTAGCCTGTCTGTACATTTGCAGTATACACTGAAACTCTTAATTCAGAGAAACGTGAAAATTGATAGGAAACCAACAAAACTGACTAAATAACACATATAATTACAATTTGCAGAATTTACATTTTTTTTTAATCGTGCTGCTCTACAAACAAGCTTCCCCACAACCTTAAGGAGGTTGGACACATTCTGATGTCTATTTTACATGAAACCATATTTAATTTTAATCTGTCCCAGGTGAACTTTAAATGCCCAGTATTTATAAACTGGAGGGATTTGAGTGGACAGTGTCATTTCAAAAACCATTCAACCCCTCTGACAAGTCTGGCAATTTTTGAGATTTAAAACTAACAAAGGAAGCTAGCATGCCAAATAACTCAAAGTAGGTATTTTGCCTCCTACAAATGCAACTCTACCTTCACCCCCTAATTCCCATACACCTGCTGTCCTATTTTGATATTTGGTCACTAATAAAAAAATATACTTCTTAGACATACTAGACTTCAAATGATGTCACAGGTTATTTTCAGGATTGGTCTCCTGCCTTCTTTTTACCCAATCCTTACATAAACAGCCTCAGACTCCCAGAAGCAGCTCTGCCCTGAACACTGTAATTCTGCTTAACTGCACATGGCAGGTGCAGACAGTGGTCACTTCCCGAGCTAGGAAACTCCAAAAGATCTGCCAGGCAAACTACAGCATTCTCCTAAAATACATGAGCATATTAGAGAAATAATAATAAATATTACTCCTGTAGTAGTATTGTTAATAGTATTCAAATAGTATTGGTAAACTAGTATGCTCTGCTAAAAACAAGTTACAAAACTTGACGGAATCAGAAAAATTCATACTCTTCGCAGATACAGTATGCCTAACCTCATCTCACTGACTTCTAAAGAATTAAAGCAAATGTAAAGAATTAAACTCAAATGTAAATTTAGGAAAGTAAAGTATGAAAGTTATATTTAAAGAACTAAGCAGGGAAAATTTGAGACGTAGTCAGATTTTAAAACTTAATCTTTTTTAGCAAAGTATTACCACAAACAGTGGTAAATTCCTCTCCAGGCTCCTGACTTAATCTTCTCTGGATTGCAATGTATAAGCCCTCCTTTGTTGGCTGCCGTATTTCAACCCCTGCTGATGTGTCAAAACCTGTGAATGTTAGGCAAAATACAAATATCCTGCATTATATCGTGCTTTTTTCCTTTTTTTCTCTTTTCCAGAAGATGACAACAGATATCATAGAGAGCAATAACACCAAATCCAGTGCTCCCCTCCTGACCCAAAGATACCTGAGGATGGTGACCAAGGATGGACACAGCACATTCCAGATGGATGGTGCCCAGGGAAAAGGTCTGGCATACCTCCGAGATGCATGGGGAATATTAATGGACATGCGCTGGAGATGGATGATGCTTGTCTTTTCTGCTTCTTTTGTCATTCACTGGCTAGTCTTTGCAGTGCTTTGGTATTTGCTGGCTGAGATGAATGGGGACCTGGAGCTGGACCATGATGCTCCACCTGACAACCACACTATATGTGTCAAGTACATCACCAGTTTTACAGCTGCTTTCTCATTCTCCCTGGAGACGCAACTCACAATTGGTTATGGCACTATGTTCCCAAGCGGGGACTGTCCTAGTGCTATTGCACTGCTTGCAATACAGATGGTCCTGGGGCTCATGCTGGAAGCCTTCATCACAGGTAATCCTTCACATTTAATCTTTAAATAGAATAGGTGTAACAATTAGGCTTAAGAAATGGAGCTAGAAATAAAATAGTGATCATATTGATATCTGAAAGAACAACTAAGTCACTCAACAAGGAAAATGGGATTTCAGATGTGTAGTAGTAAAAGTTAAACATCTTTCATTAACAAGACACACAAATTACGTGGTACCAGGATTTTAAATTTTCACTGTTCATACTTGTGGCAGATTCCCACTTACCACTCTCAATCACTTATTTCTTATATCATTCTTTCTCCAAGTTTTTTCCCCACGGAACTAAAGTATTTTAACTCAATTTGATTTGATTTTAAGGCTTACTTGTCTACCTGAAGTATTTTTGCTCATCTTTAACACAGTATTTAAGTATTCCTCAGTACCTGAAGTATTAATTTTTTTTACATTGTCACAGCTTTTTTGCGGTATTTTAAATTATTTAAAGTAACTTTCAGGTTTGAAGTATTTCAGAAGACTTTAAAAATACACGTTAGTTTACTGTGTATTACAAAAAGGGCTTCTCCACTAGTAGTAGATCAAGATCAGGTACTTTTACCAATTACAGTAAACCAGGGCAAGCTAATGGCTCTTCTTCCTACAGCTACAGCTCACTCTTCAAATACTAGAAAAAGAATCACTTCTAACACATTTTTGTTAAGAAGTATAGCTTTCCTAGTGTGATGCCAGACGAGCAGTTTTCAAGCATGCAGGCTGAAGCTAGAAAGACCATGTCCACCCAAACCTGCTTCTGTCCCTGTGGAGCATGTCATGGAGCTTGGAGGCTGCAGGGAAGCAACGCAGGCAGCGTGCTCATATTCAACTTGTTCTTTTCTGTGATGCAGGTGCTTTCGTGGCAAAGATCGCCCGACCAAAGAATCGGGCATTCTCCATCCGTTTCACTCGCTCTGCTGTAGTGACACACACTGAAGGGAAGCCATACCTTATGTTCCAAGTGGCCAACACACGCTCCAGCCCACTGACTAGTGTCCAGATTTCTGCTATACTTTACCAAGAACAAGAGAATGAGCAGCTGCACCAAACTAGCATTGACTTCCACCTAGACAGCATTACTTTGGATGAGTGTCCTTTTTTCATCTTTCCACTGACATACTACCATACAATCACACCATCCAGCCCCCTGGCTGCTCTCCTCCAAAGAGAAGCAGCTCACCATTTTGAGCTGGTCATCTTTCTGTCAGCTGTGCAGGAAGGCACAGGAGAAACATGTCAAAGGAGAACATCCTACCTCCCCTCAGAGATCATGCTGTACCATCGCTTCGCCTCCGTGCTAGCCCGCAATGCCAAAGGTGAATATCAGATCAAGATGGAGAATTTTGACAAGACTATTCCTGAATTTCCAGCTGCAGCTGACTCAAAGAGTCCAAAAAGGACTGACAAGGAGATCCGCATCAATGGACAGCATGCCGACAGCTTCCAACTCTCCGAAACTGGCTTCACAGAATAGAGAGAACAGACTTTGAACTCTGGGGTTTTTTAATTATTATTACATTAAACTTTCAGGTTCCATTTACAACCTTCCTTCCTTGCCTGCTCTGCCATCTTCTAGTAATCCTTCTCTTATACACCCATCCTTTTGATTACAACATGTTATGCAGAGTAAAGAGAACTGTTGTGCCCACACAAGCTAAGGAGAGGCTGGATTAACCACCCAGGACAAAGTCAGGTACAAGAATCACAGTACTAATTCATTAAAATTAAGAGCCACCTGATGAATTCACCAGACTATGATTAAAGCTGCACTGACCCTGAAAGGAGAGACCTTCAAAACTCCTAAAGCTGACCAAAATCGTAATTAACCAGCTTGGGACAAAATGGACAACAAAATACAAGAGAAAATTCTCAGTCAAAACCAATATGGGGTTATTCAGTTAATACATTAGGTTCTGGGATAAGAAACTCTGTTGACCCAAGATCCTGATTTTTCTGTTCTCTTAACTCTTAGGGGATACAAAGCTGTATCCATTTTCAGATGGCTGAATTCACTTTTAGCAAGTGCTGTCAATCTCTCACAGCAGTGAAATGCACTCCTGCTGTGCTTATTAAGCCAAATTGTAAATACTAACTGTAGTTCTACATTCTGCCAAATAAGAGAGCATCTCACTTCAAGACAGGCCTATGAAGACACTATCAAAAAATATTGACGTATATGATGCATGCTGCAGTAAGATTTTTTTTTCATATTTGGAAAACTGAATATTTAGCAATGGAAAACAGGATATTTTAAATGAATTAATGTTTTGGTTTTTTTTTTTTAAAAAAAGGACCACACATTCCACATGCTCTCACCTTTGCGCTGCTTGTCTCAAGTAGATCTGTCCTGAAGGATGCACTATATACATAAGTAGAACTGCATCCATTTATATTTTATGCTAACACAAATATTTGCCTGTGCACACAGCACAAAAATATTTAGACACCTGAATCAATATTAAAATAAAAAATTAAAACAAACTATACATGAGACTTCTGTATTTAAGTGGCTTACAAGACTATAGTAATTAAGACACTCCTAAATAATTTAAGAAGCAAAAGGACAAAGAGAATGATGAATATTTATTTCTAAGCTCTCAACAAAAGCAGTGCCTATTACATTCACATTTGAACAGTCAAGTATGAAAATAAAGTCAAAGTTATCTTTCAAAGGTAAAAGACTTTTCTCAGAAACCAGGATGGCATAAATAGCAACTTTCATTGACCATTTCAT
Organism: Chloroceryle aenea; assembly: GCA_013399075.1. NCBI lineage: Eukaryota > Metazoa > Chordata > Aves > Coraciiformes > Cerylidae > Chloroceryle > Chloroceryle aenea. The sequence goes on from VWZY01008953.1 coordinate 933,977, forward strand.
AATACACTACCAAATATGTTTCCTTTTAACTTCACTGAAGTGGTCAGCAGCAGGACAAAAAAATTCAAGCTACCAGATGAGATACTGTTTAACTATGAAGAATTCTTTCAGCCCCAAAACTCTGTTAACTGAACTGTATTCACAACTCAAAAAAGGCCAGAAAAAAGCTACTATGTTTTAGTGTCTGGGGAAATGGGAAGCAGCCCCACAGGAGTATTTCACACAGGGAAGGGGAATAAGGCAGAAGGCCCACATTTTCATTACAATTCAGATCTCATTTGAAAATTTTTCAAGCATTGCCTCCCCACACTCCAGATCTCAGTCACATTAGGGTTTACCATAAAGAGAATCAAAATCTCTTTTTTTGAACTTAATTTGATATAAAATCATTAAAGTATATTGTAAGCCTTGGAGAGCAATACACTATCTAGTTACGTTGCCTTCATCCCTACTTTTCTTAGTTGTTGACCCATACCCCATCAAAAGACCCCTTTTCCACTGATAGAAGTATCAGTACCAGTAATCTAAACTATTTCTTGCAATTGTTATTTCCATGTTCTCTACCCACATAAGACATTGAGAAGAGTCCTACATCTTAAAAATCAGTGCAAGAACAGGAGAACAGATTCCTGTGTAAAGTCTGAAATAACTGTTTAGAAGAAAGATTAGTATTCTGTGTCAGGTATCGTTCTGCCGATATATCACATACTCCAGTCTCAGACAAACTGTTCTAAAATACAGGTGTGAAATCCCAACAGCATAATACTACAGTCTCACCAATCAGAGTCAATGCTATAAAAAGCTATTTCTAATAGCTGATTCATTTGGTTTCTATATGACTTGATACTCTGAAATTGTCCTGTTTAAAAATCATTTTGTTTGTAAATCTGGTTTAAAAAGGGGGTACAACAGCAAGTACAAAGAAAAAAATATGTTTAGTATACAGTAAATGCAGTCTGCAAATACTACATTTCAGAATGCAAAGCTGAAGAATACTACAGAAGCAAATGAGACAAACACAATAATATAGTTATTTCAGAACAGCTGCAGAACTAGGGGTATACAAAATTACAGTTCCAGGGAACTGGTAAACCATAGATGTCTGATAAACTACTGGAGACATGCCATAGGCCAAACTGGAATACATGCCTAGAAAAATAGCTGATGTGCTCTGATGCAACAGAAGAGCACTCTATGCTTTGTCTAACACTGGAAGAGCAACATAGTGGTGAACCTTCTTTGCATGCACTTCTTACCAGTAGGGAAGAAAAACAAGCCAGGAAGAGTAAGGGAAAGTGCAATTTAACATCTTTTTAATAGGCACCTGAACATTCTTTTTATCATCAAGACTTCCTAACCTAACAAAAAACACCCAAAGAAAACGCAAAACCAAACCAAACACAACACAGACACAAAAACCCACACACAGACACACACACAAAAACCCCCCAAAAAACCCCACATGAAATAGAAGTCAAATCAGGTTCCACAACTGACTTACTCAATATCTTATTTAATCTACATTACAAGTATTTACTACTAGTGTGTAATTGCTGGTAACTAATCAAATCCCCTCAGCTACTAAGCTGATATTAGTCAAAAGTCTTCACAGAAAATTAAGTACCTTTTGTGCACTTCTAAAAGACAATTGTGATCAAGAAAACAACTTCCTCATTTTCTTGGCTAATGGCTTCAGCCATCCAGAAGTGCTTTGGGTTCTCAGTGAAGTCTGTCAGAGCTTTGACAATTTGTAACAGAAATTAGCAAATACTTTGTGCATCTTTAATTTGCATACTAAAATTAGGAACAGCTACTGTTTATGCTGAGAAGCAGTCAAATGTGACCTGGCGAACTGTTGCAAGCACTGAAAAAACAATCATTAATTTTTAAGAACAGCATGTTGATGATATTTGAGAATGTTGTTGCATGTCTATTTTTTTTTTTAAATCATGATTTATAATTGAGGGCATCTTGAATTGTCATCCATTATGAATGCCCAGAAGAGCTTAACATTTCATCTTTTAGTAATTCTGTAATGTGATCACCCAGAACAAAGAATATGAAAAAGCTGGCAAGTCACTAAATTATGTAATTTGAGGCTAAACTAAAGCCCTATGAAAGAGCAAGGAAAAACACAAAGTTAGAAGAGAAAAATCAGAGACTAAGGAGTTTAATGAGGGTAACAGAAACCAATATATGTACCTGATAAAAGCATGTTAGCCTGCCTGTCAGTGCACTCCTTGATCTTGCCACTTCCATTGCCTTCTGTGGTATACTAGAGCTCAGTATTAACATGGGATGACTTCTGGCACATCTGTACCCCTATCTCACACTCAAAATATTTAGTCATTGGAAAGCCTTTACATAACTAGCTTTTCATTAATCAAGGCTTGAGTCAAAACAGCCTAACACCTCTGTTAACATTTCTGAGTTCTTACCTTATTTCTCTTTCAAGGTAAGAAGGAGAGAAATGGTCCTCCCACTGACTGGGACATTAATCTGCCAGCACTATGCAAATAAATGACTACTGTTAAAACAATCTTCAGGAAGACTGCAGGCCTCTTGCCTCTAACACACTGTGCTACCGAGCTTTTAGCCAAAGAAAATCAAACTAGAAGACAAGTAGCACAAGATATTTAAGAGGAGCAAACAGGTACTACAGAAAGCTTTGTGATTTAAGAATAAGCACACCAACCCTCACAATGAGCTGGGACTTCCACAAAGCACACAGGGGCACCATCCTCTCTAGAAAAATGGCTCACAGAAGATGCATTCCAAAGTCCTGATCACTAGCTGTTCCTACACACATGACACACTAGTTATTAGATGAAGCATTAACTCCCCCGTGCAGGCAGAAGTCAGCTTCAGTAAGGACATGACACTTCCTGTAAACTCTTCTTCATTTCCACTGAGATACACAACTCATCCTAAACTGACATGCAGTGTTTTTATCAGTCTTAATCAGAAGTGTGGTACATTCTATATTCTGATATGGAAGTGTTGTAATTGTATCACAAGAACAGGAAGGACTAAATAAAATAAAATCAACTGTGGTAGACATTACTTATACATCCATTTGTCTTTTGGAAAAACTGCAGTCCTACAATCTCAGTAGTACTTATTTTTTCCTACTTTTATATTTTCTCCAAAAGATCTCTCAATATTAGGACACACTGAAAGTCTAAACTCAGAACAACCTCAATTTATATTCACAAGTAACCTCTTAGGGAAAAGGAGGAAGAAAAAAAGCAACATCTCAGTTGTGTTAATTTTCATCTTAAAAAGCAGAAAAACAAAAGCACACTTTAAAGTATTTGGAAATCAATTCCTACATGGAGAGAGGATCGGGAGGACTTCAAAAGCAAATGTGCTAATTTAAGACTCAAAGTATGTGCCTCCATGGTAATCTGGAAGATTATTAAAATGCCAATTTCTGCTATTCTCATTTAAACAATATTGACAGCTAAGCAAGGATTAAAATACATTCCTGCCAATTTTTAATTGCAGCTGAATCTCTTTGTTTTTGTCTTGAAATTCAATCTGCAATTATCTTTTATGACCTATGCTTTATCAGTATGTTCACTACAGAGGATATTTTGCCAAGACTCCTTCAGCAAAGGCCAAAAGATCTTCTGGGTCCTAAAAAGACAAGATTCTCTGTCAGCAAACTTTGACTAGCTTTACAAAACCTCTCATTAAGCACTGTGGTACACGCACGTGGAAGAACGTCAGAGAAAAAGGTCTTATAAGAGAACAACCAGTGCACGACCCCAGGAATCAGAAAAAAAAATCACTGTAGTTACTGCATATCCAGGTGATAGAGGATGACTTCCTTTAAGGTTCTTATCACTCTCAGACTAGATTTTAACTAAATGGCTATGTTCCATTTCCAAGACCACAGCCCACTCCAAGTTCAGCTGAACATTCAGACATACTGGGTTCACCATTAAGGATCCAGTATTCTGCCTGAATGAGGCCAGTGTGAAGCATTTAAGAAACAGAACAGGAGAGGAACAGCAGAGAGGAGGACCAGATGGTAACATGAATGAACAGAAAATTTGTATGATGACAAACTAGTTTGACAAGCAGTAAATCCATCAGCATGGGAACCTCAGAACATTGCTGTTGGGATCTACCCCAAACTAGCAAATATTCAAAAAAAATTAACAGAACACACAGTCCAGAAGTCCTAGTACCAACAGAGCACACATTAGAAACGTTTAAAAGCTGCACTGCAAAGGCATGTTGCCTGAGCACACCTGTCAATCAGCAGAGGTACAGGAATTTAGTTCTAGCTGTAGACAACACATCTTAATGGAATAAATAGAACCCACTTACTGCAGAATTTTCTTATCTAAAACATTTCAGTGTCTGATAGTGAAAACAACACAAAACACTTTTTTGTGTTGAAAACAACACTTTGAGAACACATTTAAGTAACCTTGCACAATACCATGAACCCTGTATCAACAAGATACTTGGAGCAGTAACAAAGGTTTATGTACATATAGGTCCCTTCCCCAAAATGCACCCTGCTCCTCCCTCCCATTTTATGCACATAGAGTAACAAAACCATACCTGGATCTTTTCGCCCTGGTTTTTCAAAGCGTCTGTCTCCCCTAGAAAGGCAGAACAGAAGTTTCAAATAAGGTTTTGGAACTACTCCACTCATTTCAGGTATGGTTTTTTTGCCTTTTTTTTTACTTCTGAACTTGGTAGACTTTTTTTTTTTTTCCGAATCGGAGCTTGATGGACAGTATCTTTAAAAGTCCAAGTGGCAACTGAAATTTTCAGGAACATGGATATGCACATGGCCTTTAGCAACTAGGTATGTTTTGAAACTCAACTGTAAGTACTGTTAACAACATTGAGACTAAAATTGAAGTGAATCCTTTAGCACTCCATATTTTCACCCATCATTTCCATTGCAACCGACAATTTATATTCTCTTAAAGTAGTTCCTTCTTCAAAGGAACTCAGCAGAAAAAAATAAACTTTGCAAAAATACTCTTTACTTGCTCCTGAGTTTCTAGATATACTGCTGTGTGGACTCCATCTTAGAAATTCAGACACTCCACTCAAAGATACATCTAATCACCTTTCCTAAAGTGTTTTTATCAACTCAAAAGGCAGAAATGGAACCTGAGCAAAAGTATGTAAAAAAACTTTAAGGGCTAGAGTTCTGTTACCTTTCCTCCCAACTCTGTGATCTGTGCATTTCCCTGCCCCCTCCTCGCCCAAATCCACCCTCCACTTCATCAAAACTTCTTTGGTAGAAACCGCTTTCTCCTCGGCCTCTGCCTGAAAAGACAAAAAACACAAGTGTTTGTACAAATAGTAACAGAAGTCGAAAAAATCAGGTAGGTTTCCCTTTCCTGGTGTCTCTGTGAACTAATCTTGGAAGTCTTAAGCCCCAGTGAAATTATGTAGGGCAAAGGGAAAAATAACAAAGACTGAAGAAAGAGTCTTATGTAAAAATTCTTATCAAGAAGCACAAGATCAGACAGAAAGGCAAACACTTGGAAATAAATAGTATGCAGAAGAAAAACAACAAAAAACAGATACTTACCCAACAGAAATTATCAAACAGGGATGCACTGTTCACACATTCATGTGTGCTTTACATTCATAAAGGTCAGACTGCTTTTAACAGCAGAATCCAGTATAATGGTACTGCACTGCAGATGTACTCATAAGTACAGGTGCCAAGGTTAATAAAAGAGAAGGAAGCTTCACCACCATGAAGTTCTAGTGATTCCCATCAGAAAACACCCCCAGGAGCAGTGGGAGAAGAGAAGGATCACAGGATGGGTATAAGCAGGACAGCATGAAGAACCCCAATAGCAGTAGAAGAAAAGTTATCCTACTCACTTTTTCAAGAAATGATTCTCAACAGGTGGCTACCAAACATCCAGCCTCAAGCCAAGAAGTAACAGAAGTATTCTTAATCAAAGCATCTCAAAGTATATCTTCAGGGTTTGGGTGGGTGTGGGGTTAAAAAAAGAAACACCAATTCCCTCCCCCTCCCCCCAAAAAGCCCACAAACCAAACCAAGCCACACACCTATACATCCCCAGATTTTAAATACAGCTTCCAGCTCTGGTTAGATCAATGGCTGAGGTGAAGTTTCAAGATCTACAAAACACTGCTTCACAAAGTGCTACAGCAGAAGAAATGGAAGGTTTTTGTCAGCTAACTCACTAAATTTCAAGGATATCATGGAAAGAAGACGAACAAGTGAAACACATCAATCAGTTTTTCCTACATACACATGCACTCTCTACAGTCAAGTCCAAGAACCTAGAAAGCACCTGATAAAGGGAACTCTTGGCTGTAAAACTATCACAAACCTAATTCCTTCCACATTTCTCTCTTCCTGCCTTCAAGAGAAAAAAAACAAACCACCTCAAAGGATGATATACAAACCTGGCTGGGGATCTAGAGGAATAAGACAGAGTAACAAAATATAACAGGAAATAAAACACCTTGAAAACTGACTCCAGTCTCTGTAGTCTTCTGAAGAAAGTAATGATAACAAGCCTCTACATCTAAAATCTAAAGACCCATGGATGCATCAAGGTATTGTACCATATTTCAGTCTCTTATGAAAAGAGGCTCTAAAAAAAATAAAAAAAGAGGCAGTTTTAAGTTTCTCTACTATTCCATACCAAATCTCCTGGGGAAAAAAACACTGCTTTCCATTCAAAGAAAAAGCGATCCTCAGACAATCCAGTCAGTCTCCTGAAGTACACACTGATTTTGTATCCAGCAGTACAGGTTGCAGGGTATATAAGGAAGCCACAAAGTTAATATCTGTACAGTTTCTCCTTCTGTTTCAGAAACTGGATTAAAAAACCTCTTAAGACAGAACTATCCTGTTCCTAGCACAAGCAAAGCAGTTGAGTGGCAGAATTCCTTGTCACAGAAATGTGGACTTCCTTACCACAGTTTTGGGGATGCTTCAGATGGAGACTCATGAAAGATACATACCACTAAGATTTACTAAACACAGAGACCACATCTAGTTTGGGAAATACACTGAGCTGCAAACCTCTGGAAGCTGAGCATATATCTGATGCTTCTTCACCTTTGTATTTTTATATAGCCCTTATTCTCTTGCCAAGACATCATCTTTTGGCTGTTGCCAGAGACAGACTGCTGAGTTAAATGAGCCCTTGCCTGATTTCAGCACAGCTGTTCCTACACAAACTGAGGTGGAGACAGAGGAGTTGACTGAGCACTCCAGGCAAGAGAGGAGAGACTAGTGTCAGACTTCTAACTGTATTCAAAACACAAATACCTTCACCATCTGTCACAAAGGTGACCACAGTTGTGAGTGCAAAATAAGCTGAAAAGGCAAGAAACAGTAAACATCACAGAATCATTTAGGTTAGAAAAGACCTGTTAAAGATGTTATACAACATCAAAAAAGTAGCACAATGCTTGTCCAGTTAAGCCATTATGGGTCCCCTCAGATCCTGGAAAACAACTTCTTCACAAATAAAGCCCACAAAGTTCAAGCATCTCATGCAATGCCAATCTTTCCCTACTTTCTTCACTACAGGAAAGCTCTCTTCCTCTCACAAGGGATAATAAAGCAAAAGCACTTAATAAGAGGAAGCCACAGGCAGGCAGAGTCAAAACAGAATGAAGGCACTGACTCATCTCAGGTCTCTGAAGTAGTGGAGGTGGAAAGTTGCATAAACTTTTCCAGCAGAAACAAGACTGGTTGTCCCTTTTTTATACAGGAAGCAATAGCAACATCTGTAGTGCTCCCCTTACCATGTGAGCAAGTGTGAATAAACTCTGATTACTGATAGCAGACATGCAACCAGCAGAGCCAGAAGGATGGTGATATGAGAGATTCCATCAGCAAATAAAGCCAATGTGCTGTACAAGGGGAAGAACAGAATCAGAGCTGTTTTAACAGCCCCAAGGCTGCTTTAAAAGTATGTGAAACAAGAGCCTGAGAAACCTCTCTCTGCTTACCCCTGTCTGTGTCACAGCTCATCAGTATCTCAGTTGTGCTCAGCCACTAAAATTGTCTGATTTAGAAGATAGCCTTGCAAAAAGATCCAAATAATGATTCCAGTAATTCAGTTTAAGACTGCCTGTGGGGCCACACTACTCAACCCCCAGCTATACTGATAACACATAGGACAGAACAGGACCTACTTAAGCCATTTTTGCCCTGGTTGTGTTGCCACCCTCCTCCAGTGAGTTCTCCAAGGCACATCATCCAGGTGCAGTAATAAGATGTGCCCAGTCAAGAGCACCCATGTACATGTGCAACTCCAGCAGAAAGCAAGCAGACCACTGAGAAGTATACTGCATTAAAACAGGTTCTCCCAAGCTACAAAAGATAAGGAGCTAGTTAAGGAAAATCATAGCGTACGAAGTCAGTTACTCAGCAAGTATTACACCAATGAGTCTGACTTGAGAGTGTACACCAGGACACAGGTAATACACATAATGGAACACAGGAAAAATGCTTGCAGGGAGGATAATTCTGCACATAAAAGCACACTGATAGCCTTTCTCTTTCTGCACTTCTTGACTTTTTTTCGTGGCTAATAAATCTAGAACAACACACTTATTTTAAATAGAAGGCCACTTTCAAAAAAATGCCTGGCACATGAGGAACAGAGTGTAACTGTAGATACTGCACTAAGTAATGAATGCAATGAAGTCAACAGACGTCAATAAATCCTTCCATTGAAGGACTGAATGAAGCAGCTGTGTCATTCAATAATTGCTTATAAACCTCAGAATGAGGACCTCAATCCACTGGATACTGAAATCATAACAGTCAAAATTCTCTCACTTGAAAAAGACACAAGCAAGAGGGCAAGAAGCAGCACATAGTCATTCTGTCATTACAAAGGAAAAAAAAAAACAAACAACCAAACACAATGCAACAAGCAAATGATTGAAATTACAGCATGACTTGAGTTCAGGATCTATTATCATAGCCATAATGTGTGTGGGAAAATCAGGATAGCTGTAGTTCAACCACTGCTCTTTAGGTATGAGAACCTTCCACTTCAACACCATTTACACACTTTCCAACAGCAGCAGAGACACATTACAAAGGGGAAAGAGGGTGGGAGGGGAAAGAGCTCTAAAGGGAAGCAAAGTACCCTTCAGAAGAGTCTTAACCAAAAAGGAGAACAGCCTCAAACAAGGTGTCTGTAAGCTTAAAACCCATTCCAGGGACTATTTAAATCTCCCCTCAGCTGAGGCTCTTATTCATGAATGTTGACATTCCAGTCCCGACAGCACAAAGCACAAGGCTTAACTGCACACCACAGGGAGCTCCCAGGAAAACAAGTCTATTAGAAAAAAGGTCACGTGCAAGCACGTGGTTTCTTTAGAGAATATAATTTAAGAACTAAATAAAGTATTTTGTATTTACATCTCTACACAAGACATATGGTATTAGCAATAGCAGCTGAACACTGCAAATGGTTTTAAACAGTAACAATAAGTTGTATTTCAGCACACAGCCAATAAAAATCTCAAAAAAAAAAAATCAAAGCAACTTCCCACAGTAATCACTTTCACATCAGCAAAACATAACTGTTGTCGGGAAGACTTGAATCACTACTGAGAAAATATTTAAGTGTTATGCTGTGGTTTTAAAAACTGATAAGGTAAGCCACATTTGGAGTTCCAACAATAACCTTCCTTTACCAGCAATTCACCTGTTCTTCCCTTTGCCAACCTGTCACAGGCTTCCTCTCCCATTCCCAAATGCTGAAACACAATTCTGTGATTTGTCCCTCAGTGAGGGAACTTAGTTAACAAATCTAATTGTACATTCAAATTCACCTCTGAAGTTACTGTTGTACAAGTCACTTTAAGACAGTAATCTTGTTTCAGTGGAGCTGAAGCCTGCATTTGATCAGCAGCAGTTTTGTTGCATCCAATAATATAAAGTTCATGAAAAACACCAGACAACCTTTTTAACTCAGGCAATTTTGCAATGCAATAAAGAACAATATTTTCCAACTGTTAAGTGAAACAATTTAGTGAACAAACTCTGAAGAAATTCCAAATCCAATTCACTGTACCTTGAAATAAACAGAACTGCATTTAAAGCTTGCTACTTGTAAGCAATGTGTTAGTTTTCCAAGTTAAATGTCAATAGTTCTACTCTGAGCTTTTCATATTAGAAAGAAAGTCCTTCATTACAAGAATGTTACATGTATAATAATGCAAAAAATTAGAATTCTGTCCTGGCAGAAACCCAGATTTTTTTTAGTTAAGATACAGAAGTTTTAGGAAGATTCATCATACCTAAAGCTCCAAAGTCACTGCTTGCAAAAAGAGGGAAGATTGGAAGAAACGAACAGCAACGAGCTCAGTTTAAGAGGCTCACTAATGTACTGAAGAAGTTTACTACAGAAATGCATCCTTCACAACTTAGAAGGTCAGAATGACAGAGCAACCTAAAAATCACTGCATACAACAATTCATACAAATGGAGAAAAAGACTAAATGAGAATGAAAATAAAAAAGTGAAAATCTATTTTGTAACAAGCTCTTGAGCTAATATTTCTTAACACATATTAAAAATAGAAGTATGAGAAAACAGGAATATGCAGCTTTCAAACAGTTTTAATACTGCATACATTAAGTTCTGTCCACTAAAGTGTAATAAATCAAACTATTGCCAAACAGAATTTTCATGCATGCAAATACATTCAAAAATGGAATCACTGGATTACAAACCATATGCTGACACATTTAACCCTGTCACCTCATTGAAACTAGCGGGGGCAGTCAAAAAGCAATCCACTGCACACTGCATAAGGGTGACATTGTTAAAGGTACAGAAAAAAAAAAAAGAAAAACTTGACAAGAGAGAAAAATAAAGAGTTTGGCAAATTAGAAATGGTCATGGAATCTTGATTTTGAAACTAGAGAGTACACTAATGGTCATATGATCTCAAATCACCAAACTTTAAGCAACAGTAATTTCATTTGAAGAATTAAGGCTCAACACACCTCAAAAACTTGATACAGGTATTCTGAGCAGAAGTGAGATGTGGATGACAGCAGTGCAATAGGCATGTTAAAAGCACACAGCAAAAGCACAGTAGCTTTCAAATGTGCAACAGAAATGCAACAAGGTATATATGAGTGTCACCCCACACCTATTTATGTGCACATACTTTTTTTTAATTAAGCCCTGAGTGTTTGGCCAAAGACGATGACAAATAAACAAGGGGAAGTGACAGGAAAATCCAGGTTTAGCCTCTGAAAATTTTAAATATATATGCCTTAGCTGGGAAGAAACTGCAAGAGGATAGATGACAATCTCCAAATATCTGAAAGATGCAAGCCAAGGAGAAAGCAAAATGAGAGTACAAATTACGTAAAATTCTGGTCAAGCATTCAGTTATGTATGGAAGTAATTTCTAAAGATGTTATTGAAAATATCACCAGTTAAGGACATTCAGAATTAAATTAGAAAGGACCCTCAAAGAAACTTCACCTAAACACCTGCAAAGACAGGTCACATGATTAATCACTCCTGATGATATTTTCAAGTTACAAGCTTCCTTCCCTGCTAAGATAAATTCTGGATTTAACAATTTGTTTTGAATCTAGTGGTACAGCTTGAGGACATTTTCTGAATTCATTTGCAAAAATCTTTAAGTGATCCAGGATGAGACATTGACTATAGTGATGCACTAAAAAAGGCAAGTCAAATTTCTCCAAAATTCAGTTATGTCTTTTCATTAACTTCCTGTTTATTCTTAGGATGTTGATAATTAAAAATGACTTCTGAATACTGAACACCACCTACAACAATCTTCACGTTTTTAAATACATTTGTGGATTCTTCTTCCCTTTCTCTTAAATTGGTTTTATACCTTTATTAAAGTAATTTCTAACAATTCTGAACCAAACAATTTCCTATTCTACCGCAAAAATACCTTTCCTTTTTCCTTTTCACACCCACCAATGTGACAGAGACACAACACAGTTACCAGATGAGCACCAAGGTGTGCAGTACAATTACTAAATGCAGTATTCGTTCTCTAACACCACCTCACTGGAAAGGTTTCAAAGCTTTAAGGGAAAGCAAAGTAGGCATGAGAAAAAGTTGGCTATAACCAAGCTCCATCTAACATCTTTCAGAAGTTTCAACCTGGATCACCTGCATACATTGCAGCACCTCCCAGTAACATCTCACCTCGACCTCTAGAGGAACTTCGACCTCGAGGAGCCCCTACCACCGTTCCTCCTCCACGTCCCGTCAACCGCAGGACAGCAGCACTGTTTACAGACATCGAGAAATTTCTCTGCCAAGAAGAAGAAGTAGCCATGGTGAGATTGTACAAAAAAAAACCAAACCAAACAAACACAACCAAACTAGAAACACTTAATCATTATCCTAAATTTACCTTAATACCAGCTTGGTTTTCCTTATGTTCATTACAAATCCTCTACGACGAATACTAACAAGGGAAAGGATTCCTTGGAGGCTCAAGTAGCTAAACCAGTCTATTAAAAGGATCTTGGTCAATGTTAGTGCTTCCAAGTTACTTACCTGAAATTTCCATGCTCTTAAGGTAGCAAGTGAGCACCTATTCCTTTATCAGATTATTCCAGCACAGAAGTGATTAGAATTGCAGCAGCTTTAAACACAGTCATTCAGTTGGAAAAAAAGAGATTGGCACCTGCCTATGCCTGACACCATTAATAATAATTCTACATTTATTCTTAAGCAAAGCAGGAACATGTAAAGACCAACAGAACTTGAACGAAATTGTATTTATCAATATCCTTTGAAGAAATTAGTCTTTTGTTTTCTCAAAATGTATCACAGGAATAAAATGCTTTGGGGAAAAACTTTAGTTTATTTAAGACTTCTGGAATTTAAGTGATAATTATTTAATAAGACAATAAACACCAGTAAAATAAAAATTATTGTAATATGAGGTTGCTAAAGAAAATTCTATTTTGATAAAGAACAGATAATTGCAAACAACTCTGTCCCAATTCTCCGAGCACACAATTTGAAAATCAGGCCAAAGAATTTGGGAGCATGTTCAGAAGCACCAATAAGCAAACCTGAATTCACAGATATTCTGAATGGAATTTTTAAATAATCCGAATGCAAACAACTCCATAAAGCTGTTACATCAGACCTCTTTATAGGAACTTAAAGTAGATAAATTGCTTACATGAACTTATCTGAATTACTCTGACTTTGAATGTCTTCAGAGAACAATGAGACAAACAATTATACACTATTTAAAATCTAAGTGGCTGATGTCAAAGCCAACAGACATCTGAAGGAATTTTAACCCATTTCAGAACCAAGCCTAACTGCTTGATATGATGTTCTTACAAAGAAGATCTTCCTTAAAGAGCAAAATGGTATCTAAGTAGACTTGGGCGAGTGGGGGGGAAATCCAGTCATGCATGGTGAACAGCAAGGTCAGGCTTCAGTAAAGTTGATTCTATTTTCCTAACTAGCTCTTAAAGTTTAAAGCAGTCATTTCAACAGCAAGTCAAAAAGAACCACCTCCATTTATCTCTAAGCAAATCACCACCTTTCCTGCTGTTGATACTTATGCTTTTGTGAAGCACTTAAATATTTAACTACTGAAACAACTTTAAGTTGTTGAGCAGATTCAGTGTCTTGCATAGGAGATTATTTTGCTGTCTTATTTTTCCAAGAAGAACAAAACAGTAATCAAACTTCCAATATTTTGTTATTCAACTTGCTTGCCTAAACTTTGAACAAATTCACTGTGGCCCCCTCCCTCCCCTCCCCAGTAGAGCTTGCTGTGGTGAAGATGCAAACCTTGCAATGTGCGTAGTGATAATAATCCACATGGTAAAAATCACAGTAAGTTACAAAAATACAAAGTCAAAAAAGGCAAGAACCCCATCCTGGTATTGATTAGTATATTACTTTATCATCCAAGTCTGACAACACACAAAGAGCAAAGCTGCACCAAACCAGGGGCTCAATTAATTCTTCAGTAGCAATTGGAAAACATCCCAAGAAGTGGACATCAGAAACACAGCCAAGGAGGAAACGAAAATCTGCATTATATCGAGCAAGAACCTGAGACCCTTACTCCCCAAGCAGGTAAGATTAGGACAACTGAATTTTCTCCTAATGCAAATAGGAAGAGGGGAGCGGGGGGAAAAAGAAACATATGCTGTATATCGACAGCGGGTGCTGGGCAAAACATCTGTTTAAGGCTATGTGCAGGAAGCTTTTCCTCAGAAGAGAGTCACCTAGAAAATGATCTTAGGCATGTAACAAAACTTACTACAAGGTGAATTAGTTCAGCTCTAGGTTAGCTCAACATCCACATAACTGACATTCTACATAAAAAAAAAAAGGACCAGCAATTCCACTCAAAGTATATCCATATTCTACAACAGGGAATACTACAGTCATTATTATCTGATTAGTTTAACTCCACTGGACTAAACAAGTTTAAACTGAAGTACATAAAACTGACATTACCACCCCTAGACAATTCATTTATAAGTCAGCTTGAGACAAGTTCTTCCTGGACATATTACACATAGAACCACATTATCACCAGCTGTGTAACTCCCAGCCTGCAAGCAAGAATTGCTCTGAATCCAAGTCTAGAATAAGCCTGATGGGTTCAGCTTCAAGTGAACCCAAAGTCCATGTGTTCTGATCAGCCTGTCCTCTACAGGAATCCCAAATCTCTGTTCATTATGTTCTCAGAGGATAATATTACCTTCTGTATTCACAGAGGGGCCACATAGGCATTTTAAACTCTATTAGAACAGAGAAGGGGGTCCAAAAACTGTAGAAACTTTCACTGATCTGAAAAAGCTGCGTGATCCTGGATTTAACAAGTCAACTGCCACCAGCAGAACATTGTATGAAAAAGATTTGCTCGAGTTTCACATAATAATTGAGCATGAATGAAATTTAAACTTTATGCCAAGTCAGTAAGCTTACAGAATTTCTTCCCCTGAAATGTATTAATCTCAAATTTTATGGGTTTTAATGGAGGCATACTCTTAACTTTTCCTTTACATCAGTGACAATATTTTATTTATTTTTTATAAAAAGGATACAAACCTGTTCCTCTTCTGTAAAAGGTACAAGTGCCAGTGGTGGCAGGGGCTCCTCTTGTAAAATAGGCAGAAACTCCTTATCCAGAAGGTCTGATGGTATCTGTATGAAAGGAAAATAGCACACAAATATACTTAAGTATTTACATTACAGCAATGACACCACATAACTTTAACTTACAAAAAAATTTTAACCTGTCAAATATGTCTTGATCTATCCAGTATACCAGCACTTCCCATAACATTTAGAGGGGGTGGGTTTAACTCCACTGTAAATTTATACCCCCCAGGAAAAAAAAAAAACAAACAACTTAATAGACAAAACATCCAAAGCACGCACTACCCACAACTATAATATACAAAGTATCAGTATCATACACATGAAAATTCAAACTTCCACACCACTGCAGCTCAAGTCTGAGCTAAGTAAAATTTCTTCTGGTAAATTAAAATATTGCTTTAACTTTGATGTACCTTTATAGACAGTTTTCATTTATATATTGAAAAAAACTACCATATATAGGACAGAGGTTGCACCTGATTTAAAGTCAGCACTGCCAAATTACAACCAACAAGGAAAATAAAACAAAAACCAAAATTAAGCAAAAATACAGGTATGGATTTACTAAATAGAGAACACTGGGAATTTAAATTAAAAAAAAAAAATTAACACTGATTTTTTCATCAGTCCATCATCACATGGAAGTTCCATCAGCAGAGGTGACCTTGAGCATGTGAAAAAGCAGCAGTTTCAGCCAAGGAAGCTGTAATTATGCCAACAGGTAATTGTTTCAAAAATATCTAGCTCACAATTGCATCTTGTATTGTGATAAAGGACTAGGGTACAAGATAGAGCTTAAAAACATCACACCTAGTAGCTGACAAACACAGAACCACACAATGTCTTTGGTTGGAAGAGACCTTCAAGATCATGTAGTCCAACCTTCAACCCAACACTGCAAGCTAACCACTAAACCATGTCTCTGAGCACCAGGTCCACATTTAAATGCCTGCAGGGATGGCGACTCAACCACTGCCCTGGACAGACCATTCCCATGTTTGATAACCCTTTCAGTGAATAAATGTTTCCTAATATCCAGCCTCCATTCCCTCTGCTCCTATCACANCTCTGCTGCTATCACACGTCACCAAGGAGAAGAGGCTGTCCCCTTCCTCTCTCCAGCCTCCTTTCAGGCTGTTGTAAAGAGCAATAATGTCTCCTATCAGCATCCTCTTCTCTAACCCCAGGCTCCCTCAGTCACTTCTCACAGGAGTTGTGCTATGGGCCCTTTTCTGGACACACTTTAGCAGTTCTGCATCATTCATATAGTGAGAGGCACAGAACTGAACACTGTATTTAAGGTGTGAACTCACCAGTGCCAAGTACAGGGCGACCATCACCTTCCTATTCCTGCTGGCCACAGTGTTTCTAATACAAGCAAGGATGCCACTGGCCTTCTTGGCCACCTGTGCGTGCACTGCTGACTCACGTTTAGTCGATTGTTGATCAATACCTCCAGGTTCTTTTCTAGCTTGCAGCTCTCCAACCACACATACCCAAGTCTGTAGCTTACCATGGGGTTCTTATGACCAAAGTGCAGTACCTGGTACTTGATCTTGTTGAAGCCCATACAATTAAGCTTGGCCCACTGATCTAACCTGTGAGTCCCACTGTAAAGCTTCCCTATCCTCTAGCAGATCAACACATACACCTCGATTGGGGTCATCTGCAAATGTACTAATTTTACTAATTTACTAAAACAGCATCAAGAGTCCTCTCAGTCTCAATAACTACTATTACTCAACACCGCAGAAACACAGGTATATCTAAAGCAAGCCATAATTGAATAGCAATGCCCTTCTGGCAAGTACACAGGGACACAATACTCTTTTGGACCATTCATAACCATTGGAGAGCCTCTTGAAAGACAGACTATTAATAGGTTGTTCTGAATCAGTCACAACTGCAGAGCTCTTAGCATCATCTGATACAACACAAAAACTGTGAAAAAGCAATGACCTCTGACAGGATGAATTATTCAAGCATAATATTAAGGTTTAATTTGCAGCTTCTCAAAGCAAAGCAGGATAATTTTGCATGTTAAAGCATGGCTTTAAGCTAGAACACACTTAACAGCTTTAGTAAAATCTGACACTCAATGCCTTTGAATCCACGTCTAAGCCACACAGGGCTCCCAGCACTGTATGAAAACATCAGCACAGCCACAGTAGGGTAAGACAATGGAGCTGTGTGGGCACATCCATATACAAAGCTAAAGGCACAACTGACACAGTTTCTAGCAGTCCCTCCCTTACTTGAGGGTAAGGCTTTCAAAGGGACTCAGACTTTCAAGTCACCATGTGCCTGCTGCAGCTATAAACCAATTGCTGTCACCATCTGCAGAAAAACCTAATGTTTACAACTGCAGAATTTATTAATCACTTGCCCGAATTCTCTCTGAAATGTGACTTTTGTATCACTGAGAACCCTTGTTTGAAATTACACCAGAGGAAATTTACCGACTTTCAACACTGCTCTTTTGTATTACATATGCTAGATTGTATTTGTGTCCTGAGTCCCAGCGAAGTGAACTACCTGAGGACTGCTCTCAATGGGCTGGTTACCTGCCGCAGTGAACTGCCTTCAGTCAACATAAGTGGGGAGCTCTTGCCTTTTCTGGATGGTCTACTAATATGATTTATTGCCCGACTTTCAAGCTGAATCAAGTAACTATTTTACACTGTAATAAACAAATCCTACTCTGAGGCAAACAAATCTGAAGACCTGTAAGGAGACTTTAATACTCAGTCATCTGTGGCAGTGGGACTGAATAAGACAATCAGGTTTTTTTTGTTCTTGGAGGTACAGGAAGTTGTGCCTGAAGTGGCAAAAGCAATCAAACATAATGAACACAGTAAGAGTGGGATCAAATAAGCACACAGACACAAAAATAGAAAAACACACCACAAATCAAAACTGGACCTCTTCAGTTCTTTGCCAAAGGATACACAAATTCTTTGTCCATAATAACAAAATACAAATAAATCTTTATAATCCCAATATTGTCATTAGGAAGACACACATCAACCCTTCTTCCTTTTCCGGCTCACCTTATTATCCTTTAGAAAAAGTGCCAACATTTCTTCTCTCCCATAGCGATAGTCTGCTAGTTTGTACTTTGGCAAAGCCGGAGACAGGGGAGGAGATGTCACGCTCCCGCCGCTAGACAAAGCTCGCAGCCTAAATAAAAACAGAAAAGCAATGAAAACTGAGTTAAGGAGAACATCTTCATATATGCAGTCATCCCTCTGCACATTTACAGATTTGACACAAATTTAATAAATCCAGTACTCCAAGTAAATATAAACTCTACAAATTGGTGCTTCAACAAGAGTGAAAGAGCTCCCCTCATTTTTCCCATAGCCAGGAAAAAGAAAACCAGTACAGATTCCCAGGAGCACATCGAGGAATTCAACTCATCACCTGAAGAATTCTTATGTTGGCTATAGAGCAAATTAGGTACGTCCCTAAAGCCTTGACTAAGCTATTTACTTATCTTCTGTATATATTACTGATGACATCACTTTGACAAGAAAAATTCCTGGGATGGTGCAGCAAACACTAATCTAAGGAAAGTTTGTTCGGATGTTTTACAAAGCTTAGCAAACAGTATAAGGACAGTAAATTTCACAGTGAGATTTCTGTATCTCTGGAATCCTCTACTCCGAATGCCTTTTCCAGAGCTTAAAATAAATGGCATTTTGCAGAGAGCACATCATTTAGCTTAACTGTCTCAAAAATAAAATACATGTATAAAATAGAGCCACGGTTTACTTAAGAACTCTTTCAAGCAGTAGCAGATAACTAAGCTATTAAGCTTGGTCCCATCCCACACAGGTAAGCTACTCAACTTCTTGCAGATAACATCTTCGACTTGTGTGATATTATTCCCATTCTACAGGCAAATTAGTCTCATTCTACACAATCATTTCCTCAGGTACCCATTTTTAAGTTTGAGGAATGCTTCACACAAGAATGTGTGTCAAGAAACAAAAACCAGACAATTTTCTTAGATTCTCCTTGATATTCATCTTAGACAAGTAAAACAATGAAAACTCCTCTCAAGAGTCATAAAATCCTTGGAAAGGAGTGTGTTCTAAACTACAACACTGATTCAAAGGTTACCTTTCACCTACTTAATGAAGCACACTGATTCATTTCATTGTTCTTTAAAGAGAAAGGAAAAAGGAATTTGCAAGTCAAATGTTTACCTTATTTTTTTATTTTGGTGCCACCCAGTGGCAGCTTTTTCACATGCCACTTCCAAACAAAAAACGCCTGGGGAAGTATTATTCAAAGGATTAGATGGCTCATTGCTACATTCAACTCCATACCAAACGTGCCTGGGAGTTTCACTACTAAACGATACAGCACATACATAACAGATGTTGACTATACCGCAACCCAAAAGAAATAAAGTCTTAGAATGTTATTCCATTGTTTCTGTAAAAAAAACAGTAACTCACTGAAGTATAATGCATACTTTCATATATAATCTAACATGTTTTTTGAACTAAATGGAGATTGAAGTCCCTTCAGTATGACATAATCAAGTTACTGTTAATATATATATTTTTTAGAGTTGCCTTCCCCTTTCTCTTTTTTAATATAACTTTGTCTTCCATCCATCAATGAATCTAATCATGTCTGTCTCTTAAACTGAAGAGCACTCCAGCATAAGATAGTTGCCTGGTGGGTGTATTTATAGATAGTGATAAAGTCATTCTTTAACCTTCTTTCATTCTAACAAAAGAGGCTGAGCTCTCATTGTTTACCAGGCCACAAATCATATCTTTTGTTGAATACACTCCAATTTTTTACTTTGTGTATAAAAATATGTCAAAGTGAATGTTACTCCAGCAGCAGTCTTACCACATGCTATAAAGCAATTATATTTCCTATAAACATTCCACACTCCATTTACACACTTAAGGATCACATCACTTCAGAAACAACACCATCCAGAATTCTTGTTCATAACTGCAGTCACCAACACTTGAACAAGAAATTGGAACAGACACTGAATAATAGCCACACCTGGGTAATTATTCTTTAGCAAAAGCCAGGACAGCCAGCGTGTGTCAGACAAGCTGGAAAACTAACAACTGACACACAATTACACAATGCCATGCATTCCCTTTAACACAGTAGCTCATTTTTCCAGAGCACACATGCAGAAGACCAACATGAAACACACACTTCTGCCATACTCCACATGGATTTTTTTGGTGGGCTGTGTTTTTTTTGTTTGTTTGTTTTGGGGTGTTTGTTTTTGTTAGGGTTTTTGTTTGTTTTCCATTTTTGTTTGGTTGGTTTTTTGTTTGGTTGGTTTGGCTTTGTTTCATTTTGTTGTTGTTGTTTGGGGTTTTTTTGTGTTGTTTTGTTGGGTTTTTTGTTTTGCATTGTTTTAAATACTGAAAAAACCCAACCTTGCTTAGCTATAGATTTAAGTCCAGTAAGGGGAATGTAAGAGATTCCTTAATATCTATCGCATAGAAAGACCAAGTCAGTCATCTTGACTTTCTTGGTGTATACCCCTGAGATGAGAAGTATTATTCCTCCCTCAGAAACTTGGTAGCAATGAGAATGTAATGCATGAGCATAATGTGAAATCCAACTCATTTCATACACAATGCCAATTCACAAAGTGAAGGCTAACTTTATAATATTGCTCTCAAGTCACTGGCCACGGACTGAGGTGAATCAGTATAAAACAACAAAAACATTATACTCCATTCAGTCTACAATCAACTCAGTCTCAAAGGGCAGAAATTCACGGGGTTTGGGTTTTTTGTTTGTTTGGGTTTTTTTTGGTTTTTTTTTATTAATTTTAGACAAGGTTTCAGAGTCTAAAAAAACAGAAACAAACTCACCATTCAGGCCCAAAGTTAAGTGTCTGAGTTTCTGCTGCCATTTTTTCCTGTTCTATTCCTCTTTTTAAAAAAGCGTGAACCTGGAAAATAAAAATGTACACTATGAAATCAACTGGATTAATACAGTCCTTCATACAAAAGCACAGCTGGCCACACAAAGCAGCAAAAAAACCCCAAACCTGACTACGTGGAATTTATTTTTTTTTTAGGAATACACTTCAGCTTTCCAACAGAGACTTAATTTATTAATATAGGAGTAACTGCATAAAGTTTCCTTTCCTAAATTCCTCTTTTAACAGCTCAAACTGGACACTGGATCAGGGTGTCTGAAGAAAAATTGTATGAAAAGTCCCTTTTCAAATCAGTGATTACCACAAGACAACCAAACATGAAGAATTTGATAAATAATCCTCTTCTGTACAAACAGTAATGCTTAATGAAGAATTGCAGCTTCCTGACAATTACAAGAGGATAAAAAACCCACTAGAATTACAGCAAGAAAGATTTGCCAGTTGAGTGGCAGAGTATTCAGGAAATTTCCACTGCTCATTCTTGAAAAATAAGCCTTCTAAAGATTGAATACATCCAGTGCTGTTACTTCCTCCTATAATCTGCAGGCAAATGACTGTATCTCTTTGATTCTTGGTTTTATTAATCAAAAAAAATGCACAACTGCAGACTTCAGCTACTTTCATTCCTATTAGCCAAGGCCCTGGAGAAACTAATGAAGGTCAGGTCAAGTTCCTATGTATAGAGTGTATGGATAACAGCAGATGAAGCCATACTGGATGGCAAGAACAAGAATAAGGGAAGGCTATGAAGTTCTCTATCAGAGCCAAGTCCAGTCCAGGCAGCCCTGGAGAAGTATCTTGTTTAGTAAGAAAATACAGCTATGCTTTCATTCCAGCAACAGCAAAATTCGGATCTCCAGAAGAGGTTTTGATTCTTTTTATTGTTGTGGGTTTTTTTTTTGTTGTGGTTTGTGGTTGGGTTTTGTTATTGTTGGGTGGTTTTTTGTTTGGTTGGTTTGGTTTTTTAAATACATCAAATACATTGTAGCGAAAGCCCAAAGCAAAAAATATTTGAATCATTACCTACAGAAACTAGTTGGTTAAGACTTCAGGAAGGCATTGACAGATGGGAGGGAGGGAGCTTTGCTGTATCACAGCTCTGTTCCTTAATAGGCCCAAGGACTAAATAAGGAGATTCACAAGTTTGTCTGTACTTTGCATTAAAAGGTGATGGAGAAGAAAAAAAAAAAACAAAAACAAAAACGTGGAGAGATAGAAGTGGAAATGGCATTAGTTACTGAAGAAAGACAAAAACAAAGGACATGTTTTTTTTTCTTAAATATATGTTACTGAAATAATTAAAAAAACCGCAACCAAACAAACAACCAAACCCCCAAAACCAGAACAGCCTAGAAGCTAGAAAACACAAAAAAAACCAAACCCCACATTAAAACTGCTTGAAGAGATTTTTACCAAATCTTTTGGCCACAAGACTACAAATATTTGTAAAAATCCCTACAACCTACCAACATTTAGCTCATGTATTTTTACTACATGCCATACTAACTTTTTTCCTATACACGATATAATTTATATACAAATTGTAGGTGTTTTATTTTCACAGTAACCCTATATCATTAAATGAGATTATCCCCAGAAGCTAGCAGAAAAATACCAGCTATTCTCACAGGCCTAGTCTGAGATGATTTCAGTCTGTTTGGATTGCCTTTCTGAAGCAGCTGACGGCTCATTAGAACAGCACATAAATTAATCATTTTGCAAGTCAATATACAAGGATAGGTACCTAAAGACAACAGACAGCAGCCACACATGAAAATATTGTGGAGCAATTCAAGCAAACCATTGTGCACACTTTGGCAGACACAAGACTCTAACACAATTCCTAGTATTCTTAATTGGATGGCTGTCTCTTCACTTCCTGCGATGCTGGTAATCCTTCTGCTGGGGGGGATGAGGGGGAACAGCTTTCAGATCAACCCATGTGGATCGTCAGGGAACCCACAGTCTACCTCCTAACATCAAAGCTAGCTTAGTATCAGTAATACCAAAAAGGCTGGCACTGACTAACCGCAATGAAAACACAGCTGAAAAGCATCAAGGATAAAACACTAAAAACCAGTTAGGATTGAGCAGTTTACTAGGCTTGGAGCTCCTGGACCACAGTTAATTCATACCATGTTGTCTTTCTCTAGACTAGACTCTTAAGCACTTTCACAGCTACATGCACACTCAAAGCCTGCTCACCTCACACTACTGAGCTGCAAAATGGCTTTCCTTGTCCCCTGCCACCAAGCTTTGTTTTGGGAACATTTTGATGCTTCCTCTTCTTCGTTACATTCAGGTAAGTTACTTCCTCCCTAGAATTTCTGACTATATAAATTTCGAATTGAAAGTAAGACATCTGTAAGTGAATGAAACTGTAGCTGAACAGGAAAAGAACACAATAAAAACTAGATCTGCAGATGATTTGAGTAGATATAACAGGTGAATTTACTCTAACAGGCAACATTACCCAGAAATAAAACATACATGAAAAAAAGTTACAGCAAAGCTGAAAGAAAACCCTTGGAAAGGAGGCACTCTCTAAACAGGTAATGTTTTGGGAGGAGGAGGAATAAAAAGACTCAAGAAAGTTACAACAGCGAGCTTGCAACAGACATAATCATGTCAAAGCAGACAAGACAGGGAAAACAGAACCATGTGCTGCTTCTGCTGCTTCACAAAGCAGCAGCCAAAAGGTGAGCACAGAGACCAAACCATAGAGAAACCTTTGACAGGGACGCCATGGCACACACTGTCGGTGTGCAAAGGAGAGGCTGTGCTAACCAGAAATGCAAGTTGGGGTGGACTACGGAGCAAACACATCGTGAAAGGAAAGAGGGTGGAGCAATAAAAAGGGTGAGGAATTAAATAAAAAAAAGGAATGAATGATCAGGTCATAAATAATATATATCAAACACATTCATTCCTTGAGATAATTTGAAGGAAGAGCCTCTTTCTGAACTGCCAGAGTTTTGTAAATCAAGGGTTTGTACAAATTAACGGCTACCAATTAAGAAATCTGCGCAGCCACAGATTTCATACAGGCAAAGAGCGCACAGGGACAAGTCTCAACTTGAAGCAAGAAACTGAGGTCATATTTTGATATTGTCCAGTTAGCACTGCTTGGACAAGAATGATACCTGAAGACTTTTCAGCACTCCTTCAAAGGGGAATATTTACTCCAAGGTTTTCTACAAACAAAGTCAGTCTTTGATCAATGTGCAAGTGCAACACTACAAACAGTTGCACTTTTCCTATAACTTTTATGGGGGAAAAAATAAAAATAAAATAATTGCTCCATAAATGGAAACCCCATTTTCCTGAGGTGACACCACAGACAGCAACCCTCTATCAGCATACAGGAC
The DNA here is from genome assembly GCA_013399075.1 of Chloroceryle aenea. Taxonomy (NCBI): domain Eukaryota; kingdom Metazoa; phylum Chordata; class Aves; order Coraciiformes; family Cerylidae; genus Chloroceryle; species Chloroceryle aenea. The sequence goes on from VWZY01008953.1 coordinate 958,443, forward strand.
TGAAAAGAGAAGAAATCACATCAACCCCACCATCATCCTGTGGACTGGCAAGGGAAAACACATCCTTTCTGTTTTGTCAGCAGCTTAGTACTTTGGAAGTCAGAAGTCCATCCTCTGAGAAGACACAAAATGTAATCCAATAACATTGAGCCTTTAAGTGGCTTTCACTCACAATTAACATGTAATACTATGGGTACCGAAGTTGCTATCAGCAACACTCAACTCTTCACTGGTTTGCTTTGGGTACAATGGTTATTTTACCACACTAAGTTTTTTATTTTTCAAGCTCACCATTTAGTTAGTAACTGACAAATCTATTAAAGCTCTCAGAAACATGTGCTTCAGGCACAATCAGAACTTGATTCTACCAGCCAGATTTGTGCATTAAAATGCATAAGAAGTTTCAGTTAAAAAAAAAAATCTAAGGAAGGTCTACAACTGTGGCACTTTTTGGCTACAAGCTCTGGTCTTTTAAAAATACAGCTATTTAATAAATACACAGGCAAAATTTCATGAGACTCTGAAAGATCTAAAATGACGTGTTTTCCAAAGTTGGCTTGCTCAGGATTTCCACAAGATTGCTTGAAAATCTTAAGTGCCTATGAACGAGGGACAAATCCTAAAATGCCAAGATTAAATACCTGCATTTCCATTACAGAATTCTGTAGGCTTGTACCACATGGCAATCTGTCTAACCAAGATGTTTAACTGGTTTGGATACTTAGCATCCCAAATTTCTAGGCAAGGACTGCATTCAGACCTGCCCATCTAATCTCTCCTACTAACAAAACAAACAAAATCTTAAAATATTTGGGCAGTCACTGCAATTTATAGCCTGGGTGCTGCTGTTTGCTTAAGGTTTTTATTAACTTTGGAAACCTTGGAAAAAAGATATACCACTGATCCTTCCTATACACAGCTATTCTATTTTTAAATGGTCTACTGCTTGATCAGAAGTATATAAGAAAAGTACCTTTTCCTTTCAAGGTACTTCTGTTGCTACTCTAGGTTTGAAACAGCCTTTTAAACCTAGAAATTGGCTGAAAATTTTGAGAACCAAAGAACAAAACAGAAATCTAACATGAGCAGATTTAAGTGCAATTGGAATTGGGTTCTCCTTAAATAAACTTAGAACTGGAATTTAACAGGAGTGCTTCAGCATACAAGAGCAACATTACATCAAGATGATAGAACTTCACATTCTGCAAGCAAGGAAACATTCCACAGGCAGCTATGAGAGCTAGCAATTTAGTGTCAGTAATCATGTTTACAACAAAATAAAAAACCTGGTTGATTGAATAATTAATGCTGATTTTCTCCAATTCTTGAAATATTAAAAGAAGATCCAGAACTACATGCAAGCTACCTTTTAAGTACAGTGGTAAACAGGATGACTCAGGTAGCTATACTACCAGTCTGCTTCATAACTAATCATCAGCTAAAACAGACAAGGCTGATTAAAGGACACTGACATAATTAATGCCAGCCAACATGGATTTGTGGAAATCATTCAATCAAAATATACCTTAAGAGTAGAAATTTAATTGCTCAAGTAGGTGAAATAAATTTTAACTTTTGCAAGACATTTTAAGTAGAATGCTGAAAAGGACAATTATCATTCAGAACCGTGTGAGAAGTCTCAAACGATCACAGTATTTTTGTTCTTTTAAACTTCTCTAAAGAAACTACCAATAACCCGTTCCAGAAGCCAAAATAGTTTCAAAACAGAGTAAAAGGTAAGAAGTCATCCTCTGCTTCTGTAGAATCTGCAACATTGGCCCACAGAATTTCTAAAACCCGAGGATGACAAACACGGAGATGGTAAATAATGGAAGTGACACATCATCAATACCACCATTATGAATTATTCAATTACTTGGTCCGGTATAGCAGGCTGCTTTTAACAAGGCCAAGCATACAATCAAGAGACTCACAAGCAGAAAGCAGGTGATACACAACAAATGCAAGACTATTCTGGAAAAACAGAGTCCTGCAACCAATCTGAGATTTATATTAATCAGCTGAGAAGGAACATGATACAACATTGACTAGAAGAGCCTACAGAAACCACTGAATAGGGAAATAAGGAAATATACAGGGAATTTCATCACTGCAGGGATAGTGTGTCTTGCTGCCTGTAATGTAAGAAAGCTGATAAATCAGGTGTTCAAAAATTGATAGAACATGACAGATATACCTTACAATGGGGAAAACACACACCAAAGCTCTGTTTATTGATCTCTGACAAAAGTGTAAGTATCTTGCTCAATCGGTAAGTGATCATGCAAGTAAAAAATGCTGAAGATCCAAGCATATTCAGTGAAGATACTGAAGCAAGACATTCAGAGATCAACAGAGTAAGTTGTTTTCAAGTCAACACTACATGATTTTCTAAAAAATATGTTCTAATTTAAACAGAAAATTAATCAGAAAAAATATCCATTAGTCACATTACACAATATGCCAGACAAGTCACAGTAATCCCTTCTGGTTTACAAAGCATTTACCCTGATAAAGGCAGTGAAATATTCAAGGCCTGTCTACTCAGATGCCAAAAGGAAGTTTTTCCTACAGGAATACAGTCTAAACCATCCACTTGTCCAAAAGTTATACCTCTATTATTACAGTAAAACTTCTACATCTCCTAAATTCTTATAACCTTTCTGTCTCAAATCATTGCAGTTTCAATTTCTCAGCAGTTTCTGGCCCCAAATTGCCCATGAAACACTCAAATGACAGGATCAAAACAACCACCCTCTGCTCATTTCACACAGACCCATCCAAAGCTTCATGGAGTGCTGTGGCATGCAATACACTGTACCACAGTCTAGAATAATAAACACAAGAAGTAGGCTTGGAAGCTCTTCTGGGGTAGGATGACAAGAGAAACTAAGGACACCTTAGAATAAAGGCATATTAAATACCATAATTCCAGGTATTTTCCTCCTTTCCTACCTACTACTGTGAACTTGATTGTTAGAGAGCTATCCGCTTCTTGCTTCACCTGAACACGAACAAACATGAAAGCTTTTCCCCAGTTTCTCCATCAGAAAGAACTGTGACCTCCACCTTTATTCCAAGACTTCCAGCCTAAGGCAGACACCAGTGATTAAGCTCCAAGCAGAGTCAGAGGACCACACCCTTGGCCTGCCACTGGCTGGAATGCAAACCACTTCTCATTCCAAATGCTGTCCCAAAATCAGCTGGAAAACAAGAATGCTGGCATAAAACCCACTTCCACATCCATCTTCCTTATACATCGAAAATTTGAGAGTAGGTAAATATTTAGCCTGTGCCATTCCACAAGATGCTACAGGCTGGGATGCCAAGTCTTTCTACCTGCTCCTCGAGGAGGACAGCAGCTGGACTACAGAAATGCAGCCAAAAGCACACTGCAGCACCCCTCCCCATCATCACACGCATTATACAGCCCATGCGTATATTCAAAGTGGCAGAGCAAAGCTTCAGACTGCATTCACTGAAAACACTCATTGAATCAAGAGATCTGGGTTGTTGTGTGTTTTCCTTTTGTTTGTTTTTAAATAAACAATTTCTCCGGGTTTTGTAGAAATTATCCACCTCCACCCTTTCTGAAGGTTTCTTATTCATGCAGTTTTGAGATGTTCTATACATCAATAAACAAATACTCAACAGCAAGAAAGCATCTAATAAAAACTCTTAAGAGAGAATTGCGTCAGATTGCATGAATTCATCAACGAGGAAGTCAGAAAGTAAACTTCATACTGCATATGAACCACAACACTTTTTAATGGCTTATCACTTTCCTTCTTTTCATGTTACTATCACTAAAGATATTCACTTGTTTTGATCTAAGAACCATATCTTTGTAAACTGACTTGTGATGTTATCCTAAGCCTGCCTTAGTACTCCTAAAGCCTAGTACAACAGAGAAAATTGCATATACAGATGATTCAGCATTAACTAAGCCTAATGTAAAAGCTTCCACCAGGTTTAATGGCATTTGAACTGGGCCTCTGATTTATTAAATCAAGTTATTAGATGCCTTTACTTAAAAACCTGGTCATACACTACTTCCATTATCAGCCACACTCACTTTTTATCTCAAACATTATTCAGTCAAATACTGACATCAGCCCTGCTTTGAGCAGGAGGCAGAAGCAGACAACAATCAAAAGCTGGTCTCTTCCAGCCTATATCATCCTCAAATTCTACCATGTGGCTCAAATAAAAAAATAAAATCAAGCTTATACATCCATTATTTGCCAATCATACCAACTGCCTGCAACAAGACTTTGTGACTAAGTCTGAATTTACATCAATCCAGCTATCCACCCATCCTAAAACCCAAAGTCATCTTCGCAGTGTACACAGTGCACCTTTTCCTTCGCTTCTTCCAGTCTGAGCTGACACGCTACCACACATGGACCACAAATCTGATCTACACAGGGACATCTATAGCTTCTGAATCTCCCTAGTCACACAAACCAGTATCTTCATCATAAAATACTACCCACAGAATGCAAAGTATTTCAATGTACTGTTTGTGACAGTAGAAGAAAAAAACAGGTACTTCAGAGTAACCACAGCTTGAAACAAGTATTTCTCTACTTAATCAAAAGGGCCAAATACCCAGTAAAAAAGCATTACCTGCATCATACTTTGCAATGCATCATGATTACTTTCACTGTAACAACAGCTATTTAACATATATAATTTATTTTAGTGTACTTTTATAAAATTTAACATATAGAAATATTTTTCTAAACCAATATATTTTCCTAACATGTTATAAGCTCATTTATCTGTTTAAAATGACAAATTACATATACAAGACCCACTGCTGAAGGCAAGAAGTTATTCTTTCTTCTTTGCCTAGATTCATTTATATAAAAAGACAGCAAATCATAACAGACACCTTAAATAATTAGTTAAGGGAATAAAAAAAATAGGAAGTGATCCAAAAGGTATTGTCAACAAGGCAGTATTTTAAGATAGATTTTCTAAAGTTCCATCAAAATTTCTAATTGACCCATAGACTCTACAGAGCTCCTGGTATCCTTTGTGCTGTTCTCCACAATCCTGAGGTCTAGATAACCAGCTTCTGTAATTATAAACTTTAAGGATCACAGAAGAGGTTCACTCCTGAAAACACATTGATCTTACACTTGCCAAAAACGTGAAATACATCAAAACAATTCTGTGTATCCTTTCTGTACCAAAAAAAAAGAAAAAAAAAAAGGCAAGAGGGACTTGAAGACTTCAATGTCAGCCTAGTTCCTAGCTTCAGGCAGTGCTACAGTTTCTATATTCATGGAATGTTTAACCATCTTTAGCCAGAAAGGACTGGCAGCCCCTCCCCTCTGCAATAAAAAAAAAAAAAAAAAAAAATTTTTAAC
>VWZY01008953.1:963917-983800 GCA_013399075.1 Chloroceryle aenea
CCTGAGCTAAACATGAAAAAAAAAAAAAGGCATTAAAAACACTGATGAATCTCTCATGGTTTTAGATACGTGTACACACATATATACTACCACCAACCAACCACAAGAGGGCAAATGTTGTATAGACCTTGTAATTTAAGGCACTTAATTCTTCTTAGTATGTCTTGAGCAAGACTTCTCAGGTTTCTCAGTTCTGACAATTTTCAAGCCATATCATTTGTGCAACAACAACAAAAATGTTCAGGAGTTCACTGCAAGACAGAAAAGGATGCTAACCTGGGCTGAAAACTGACCTTGTTCCCATAAAAGCAAATACCAATCCCCTGCAGCATTACACATGCCTGGGTTTTCAAACATTATTAGTGAATTAAAAGAAATTTATGAGAAAACCACACAAAGAAACAGAGTCCCTTTCAACACAACTGTTCTTCAGTAAAGAAGAGATGGGTTTCTCCTTACCCAATGGATGTCTAGCAACCTACACAGGAAGGAGAAGGCAGATCATTAGGCTTGTGCTTTTATGCTTCTGAGCGGAAATTTTATTGCTCTGCCCCTTAGCTCATCTATAATCATGAATTAAATATAGCTTATCTCCACTCATCTTTTAGTGGAAGCACTAAGAAAAAACAAACAAACAAACAAACCTAACAACAACAACAAAAAACAGAGAAAAATGATGAAAAAACCACTAGGAAAGTGATTTTTTTTCCCCTAACTCAAGACGATGAGAAGATTTAACACTGCACCTTAAAAAGCTCTAAGAATGAATCTTAAAGACCTAAATAAAAGAATAAGAAACATACATCTGATGGCTACTTGAACTTAAAAGATCAGACAAAAGTAGACAGAATCAGATTTCCTATTTTTGATATTTCTAACAACCAATTTAAAGAGCTGGAGGCCTGAATTACTTTAAAGGAGAGGGCAGAAGGAAAGCAGAGACCATGACCCAGGTGCCAAGTTCATCTTCATCAATTACTGTGAACCAGTATTTTTTTTTCTATGTTTAATTAGAAAGACCTTTCAGCAGAGACACGTAGCAGTAAACCACCTCTTGAGCCAGTCAGCTGCCCACACAAGATGATCCATATGACTGACACCTTGCTTAGTCTGAAATTAAGTATCTACAGATTTTAAAAGAGCTGACATTCAGGTATAAGAAACTTCAGTTTATGATATAACTCCCTTTAGACAACTGGCCTTAGAAGACAGCAAGCACAGGTGAAGAGATATAATAGTGTTTAGTCTAAATGCCTTAAAACCAAACAAACAGAGAAACAAAACCCCACCTTCTTTACACCCCACTTTTACACACCAAGTCTTTTCCTCAATCAAGGGGTAAAACAGTTATAAAGCTCTCAATTCTCTATTTACAAGCATTTTTTTCTCTTACATCAACACAAAGATAATATTTGTCATTTACTATATATTCTAAGAAGGCCAAGAAAAAAAACACTAATAGGAGTATGTGAGAATACTTTATAGTCCTCTTAAAGTCACCATCTGTAATAAAAAGAGGATCTGTCAGAGTCCAAGTTTTTACTGTGATATTAAAATATTTTGTAAGCACGCTGTGAAATAAATTATTTCAACAAGACTCATTTGCATTTTAGTTTTATGTTCTTCCTTTAAAGTTCAGGCTTAAGAAACCATTCAGAAAAGATCCTAAAAGAAATACAGTGACCAAGTACCCCCCCACAGCTCTTAAAAAAACATTAAAAAACTAGTATTTATACACAATATTGTCAGATACTGAAAAAAGCTATCAAAAACCTTAAAACAAGAAGCATGTCTTGCTGGAAGTGACAACTTCCATGGATAAATCTCTATTTTTAAAAGAACTGACTTATGACAGAATGTTGGGTTGTTTTTTTAAAAATCACACTTTCAGCAAAAAAAAGCAACACTGACACACATAACTGTAGAATGATAGAAGCCTGGGGAGCAAATGGGGTGCAGAAGGGGCAACTGACACTCCAACATTTCTATTGATAGCCCTGCACTGATTAGGGCATTTTTATCTCAGTATCAGCTAACAGTTCAAAGGATGCCTATTCTAGTGAATGGCAAGAATATCAATACCTTGTAATACTAAAGCTCTTACTATCTGTAACATCCCACACCCAATAATAAAGCTCAAAAATACCAGAACATAACTTTTGTTGGTGACAACTGCAACCCATTTTGTTTACAACAGTTCCCAATTATCACACTCTGCATCTACCAAATGCTCTACTCACAAAGCAAAATTGTTTTTATTAAAAAGTTTTAGAACAGAAGCAACCAGTGGAGTTATGGGAAAAGGAAAAAAAAATTCACACGTACTTTCCAGGAACTTGCCCAAGTCAGCTCCTGAAGCAAGAAAATAGAATGAGCAGTAAGAAGTTAGACAGAAGAACATAAACGTAATTCAGAAGTTCTTTCCCCTCCCACCCAAGAAAACAGACACTGAAGAATTACAGTGACAGGTAAACAATTACAACGGCAGACCAAGAACATTGAGCTGAAGGTTAGTGATGAAAATGTTTTATTCTGCAAGCACTAATTGGCAACATCGCCTTTTGGCCTACAAGTTGTCCCACTTCTACGTGCAATTACACATTGCTGAAAGAGCAGAGACTCCTTTATTGACAGTGAAACTACTTGTCTTAGATCAATACCAAACGTACACAATCCTGATCGATGGTCTCTTCAGCCTGTCAAGGCCTCTTCAGTCAAACACTGACGGTCATTGCTGCTCGCAACACCCTGCTGCCTGTGGAGGGGAAGGCTCGAGTGCTCGACGAGCTCCCCGCTTCCTCAGCCTGTGTAACCTGACAGGGCTGGGCGTGCTCGGAGCGGGACACACACAGGCTTCAGTGAGAGGGCACTGGCCCGCGGCTCTGCTGGAACACAGGCCCGCTCCCAGTGGGCTGGGAGGGGACAAGCGAGTTCACACGGGTCAGTGTGAGAGGATACGGCACTGGAGAAGCAGCTGCCAGCCCCAGAGGGCGTGAGGAGCCCCGGGCGGCCTGTCGCCGCCTGACAGGCACCGTCTCCCTCTTCCGAGACCAGCTGCCGAGAAGCCGCATGGAAAGGGCAAGGCCCGCACCCTCGAGCGGGGCCCAGCCCAACAAGCCCTACAAAAGCCCCTCACCAGAAGCGTAGGAGAGGCCCTCCGGGCGCGGCCCTCGACGCCAGGCCGGGGCGGCCTCGCCTCCCGGTAGGCCGCGGNGTGGGAAGGTAGGGGTGCTCGAGGGGAGTCAGGCTGCTTCCGGGCCGGGCCTTCTACTCCGGGAAGAGACGCTGGCGCGGCGAGCACCTACCCCCGGCAGTTCAGTTACCTCCTCACCTTCCTGCTGTTGTCTCTCGCCTGGAGAGACAGCCGCAAAACGGCTGCTGGGTGCGGGGGTCTCGGCGCTGAGGTGCATTTACCGTTGTCACCACCCGCAGCCTCAGCCTTCCCTCCTTTCGCGTTACGTTTCGCTAAGTCGGCTTCAGTGATGGCACTGAAAGGCCATGAGGAACCTTCTGACCCTAAGAAGCCACTGTGCTTGAAGCACAGGCCGCGCCCAAGGCCCGCAGGGACCGGACCCGGTCACCACAGCAGCCTCTGCACACCCGCGGCTGTGGGGGATGGGACGGCCTCGGAGGAAGCATCTGCTGACAGAGAGAGCACTAGGTGGGATATATTTTGACTCCCCCTTTCCTGGTGAAAAAATCAGGACCTCAAGGCAATGTATTTTCAGCTAAAAAAATACTGGTTTATATTTAGTCCTTAACCCAATATTAGTACATGATGCAGAATAGCCCCCTGTGGTTCCTTTAGCCTCAAAACCTCTTAGCTGTTAGGCACTGTTGAAGGTATAACTGTTTTCAGCTGGAACAATTTCACTCTAATCATGATTTCAGCCATGTAGCTTTCTACTTTCTCTTCTACATGAATAAATACTTGTCATTGTGTACTGAACAGTGGCCAAAAATGATGCAACTGTGCACACAAGTGATTTCTTCTGAGTTAATGGGTTGAAAGCCATTCATGGGGCTTCTTTTTAGCCAAGAGCCCCATAGGACTATTTCACCCAAACATCCTAAAAGAAATTTCTCCTTTAGGAGGCTGGTAGGTAGAAATGAAACTGGCCTCTGGTAAGCTGCATTTGTCAACACCTAGCTTGAGCTACTACTGATAATGGTATGGGGAGGGAGAGAAGCAGTCCTATGTTTCAAGGTGTCAGGAAGAACTTCCAACTTCACTGCAGAAGCATCTGTGCCTTGTCACTCTACTTGCCAAATGTGAATTTGAGCAGTCAAAAATATTTTCAGATGCTCTAAACCAAGTTTTATGCAAGATGGGAGAAGTTTAGCCCCTGCGGGATTTTTTGTTTTTTTAATCCCAATTATCACAAACATTGTATTAGTGAGACAGAAAAAAGATCAAGAGTGTCTGAAACATGCCTCATCTGCAGAAGGTTGGTATTTTTGTAAAATATCTCAAGGAAATTCAGATTTGTTTTGTTTTGTAATAAAAGGACTTTACTTTTTGTTAAGTCCTCCATAACACTCAAACCAAACAGGGAGACTAACATGAAAATTCAAGACTGTACTTGTGTGGTTTAATTCCTGCAGGACATCAGTTGATGTTGCATAGGTGTGAAATCATCCCCGCAGCTAGTCTGGGTACGGAGGCCATGATGTATTTCAGAGCCCTGGGTTACTGTGTCAGTTCATGCTCACTATTAAAAATCCAAGCACAGGGAAGTGGCATCCCTGCCAAACTATAAACCTTCCTTATTGACCCATTATTTTCACCCATAATAGCTTGGGAGCAAGAACCTCCCTCCTTCAGTACAGCAGTGAAACTACAGACAGAGCACAGCTTTGAAACAGTAAATAAGTCATGACACAGCCCATATGTGTCTGTCTGTTGTGTTGCTCCTTGCCACACCCACTGTTCATCATTTGGAAGAGTGGCTCCCCTGTTTGTCAAAATGAGAGATTTTTGTCTGAGAAGAGTGAAGTCAGCAGCCTCTTATTGCCATGTCTTTTATTACATCCCTAAAAAAAAGAATAAAACCAACAGACAAAGCAGGCAGGTGAGCATCCAACTGTAGTTTTTAAATTCAGTCACTTCAATGCATGTCAGATGGCTTACGCAGAATGGCTACCACAAACACACTGCCACTTTTGCAAGACCCAGTTATTTTCAGACCAAGTTTCAAAAGCAACAATAAAGCACTCCAGTTACTCCCAGCCATTTTGCAAGGGATTTATTTGGCTAGACCCATAAGGTTAAAATTTTGTTTGGTCACCTTAATAGTCACAGATAAAACCTCAATTCTAAGCAAGGAAGAACTTGATCGTACTGCTTCCCTTTCTGTCTGGACTGTGTTTACACTGAGCTTTTTAGGTAAGGTTTCCTACTATCCTACTGTGTTGTCCCCTGTGACCAACAACAAGGGCTGTGACAGAAACATCAAGAACATACTACAATCAGAATATTGAGACAGGCAGAACCCATCCTATATGCTGTCTGAAGTACTGGTGTCTCCTCTACTGTGCATCCACTTTGGGAAACATTAAAACACAACACCCTCCAGGGATCGAGGACTACCTGGGCTTTCCATTCTAGGAGATGAGCGACTTAAGGCACATCTTTGTCCCTTCTGGGAAAGGCCCATAAGCACAACAGGCTTTTCAAGCATCTCTACTTGCTATCGCAAACAGGCTTAGAGTCACTCAGGGCATGCCAGGAGTGCCAGGCCAGTGTTGCTGTACCAGCAGGTATCAGTAAAGAGAGTTAAGATTGTCCCAAGGCCAGGACCTTTAAAAGCCACCTATGGTGACATTAGGCATAGGAGGACAGAGCATCAAAGATTGTAACATAATTATAGCTACAGTATTGTCAGTAAGTACAAGATGAGGTATTTAGCTCAACAATGTTAGTACTTCTGCACAACCTAATGTCATTGCTATTTAGTCAAATAGTTGCCAGCAAAACATAACAATTTAGAAAGCAATTTCCCAATCTCAGTTTTGCAAAGCTAATTGTAAAACGCACACTGCTGCAGCTTCAAAATAAATGTACTTACTGGTCACTGCACCAAATAAAGGCCTCAACTAGCACCATCCACTTAAACTGAACAAAATTGCTACAGATACACTGGTCATTTCCTTATTGAAACTTGTCAGCTGGAGTTGACTCAAGTCTATGAAAATAAAGCCACTGCAAGCTCTTTTTCTTCCCTCTCCTCTGCTGCCCCAGGCTCCTTGACCAGCCACACATGCAGAGTGGTACAAGTCAGCTACACTTGCCATGCTGTGGAAGAAAACAAATCACAACACACAATAAACCAAAACCAAACTCAAATTAAGAGCTGCAGTGCTGCAACTTTCCTGTTGCAATAGAGATTAAGAAACCTTGACCCTGATTTTACCTGACCTCCAAAAACCCAAGGGCTCACAGACACACAGCAAATGCACTGAATGCCAAAAATACACAAAGTAGAGCTGCATTGGATAAAAATATTTCCATCTTCTCTTTCACTACTGGATAGTACCTGAAATGATGTATGGTTAAACCTCCTCCTGATACGACCCCCACTCCAAACTGTCTGGGCCAGCAAAGCTTAGCAGATCAGCAACAGTAGAAGTAAGATGCTTGGACGCCTTTTTTTTTTTTTCCACCTCCCTTCTCTAAAGGCAGAAATAGGAAATGCAGAGGGAAATCAGCTGAAGCAGCCTGCCCAGCTCCCAGCAGGGATGCTGCCAGAGCAGAGACACTGTGGCTATTTTAAGACATGGGAAGGCTGACAACCTTCAGATGTCAACATTTAGCAGTGGACGGTATTTCAAATATTTACACAGCCATGTCCCTTTCTTAGAAATTGCAAACATTAGGGCTTTTTAGACCAGAACAGCTGTACAGGAGGGGCACTGCTATCCAGAAGGAGCTGAACACTTCCTTCACTAATGCAAGTCAGGACACCAAACTTTGGGGATCACTTCTGGGGAAAAAAAACAGTATGCAGAGACCTAAAGTAAACCACTGTTAAGAATGGAGATAACCATGCTTTATTTGTACATTTCAGCAACAGGAGAAATAATCGAAGATGAAATTACTTGCTTTGTTGTAAAGTATAAAAACATTTAATTATAAATATTTAGCTAAAAAAGCGTGATTTATAAAATATAATCTGTGAAGATATATACACAGTTTAATTGTTTAGCAATTCTCTCACCTGACATTAAAGAGTAGAAGTTTTTCTATTTATTATTCAATGCTCACAGTTTAGTGCTCACAGTTTAAGAAGCAAACCAGAAAAGTGAAAAGATGACTGGTGAGTCCCATTCTGGAAAGAAGAAAACAAAACAAAACCACAAACTGGGCCAATAGCAGAGGCAGAATTTGAGCAAATCCACATTTTGAAAGAGGTCTGATGGAATACTCAGCTCCCCTGCCATGACCCACAGCATATATATCCAGACAAGCAGTGGGCTTTTTAACATTCGCGGGCAAGTTTCACGTGTTTGCAAGAGAAAATGGCTGATATAGTGCAAGCCCTCCAAATTCATTTTGGCTAAACATGGTCACCACGTTGCTCTCCCTCCTTGAGCAGGGATTGGTCAGTATGCTGGGCTGGTGTTAACTATCATGGCTCTAATGAAATCATACAATGTCACCTTCATGATTTGGGATAGGTGCAAATTTCCCCAAAGAAAACCCCAGCATGCCATCCAAATTCCATTGCCCAGCTGGCACTATCCCTTAAGAACAGATACAGCTGCCTACTGCTGGAAAATACAATGAAGTCATACAGTACACTAAATGTGATGGAATGTGAAAGAAAATACACGGTCAGGCAACTCAGTTGTCTACTCATTTATGAGAGCCAGCTTCCTCCCTTCAAAGTCCTGAGGAATCTTGCCTCTTACTGAGAGGTCTGTGACTATATGGCACTTCAGAGAAGAACAACTGGAAGACTCTCCAACATGTGGGACAGCAGAAAATGCTATAGGAAATAATTCATATGATCCATGTCCCTAGTAACTATCTTTCTCTCTTCACAGTGTTTTCACAGTGCCTGCGGCATGGGGCTTTGAGGAAAAGGGATGGATGAGGATGTGTGACAACATCCAAAAGCAGTAGAAATGTACAGGAAGTCAAGCTGTACTCTGTACACCCTGATTTACACAACACATCATTACTTGTTTGTAAGCAAGGAATGAATTAAACAGGGTTAAAAGACAAAGGATAAAGAGGGAAGAAGGAAAAAACAAAACAGACAAATATGACACCTGTCAGTGCTCACCCATGTACCTGCTGTTCCTGCTTCAGGGTGATGCTCCTGACAGTTCAGAGCAAATAACATGTACACAGCTCTTACAATTCACATTGTTATGAATGCATAGTAACTGCAAGAGTTGTGCCTTTAGAAACTCAGGAGGGTCCTCAGGAAAGGAAGGCTAGCAAAGCTGTAATGAGTTTTAGGCAGGATCCAGGCAGTTCTCTCCAGGTAGAGCCCTGATCTAGGAAACGTACCAAATCGTGCAATCTCAGAGTACATATTGGCTGGTTGATTACTGGGTAAATGCAGACTTTAACTCCCTGAAAGCTGCTCGGCGGTGTTTCCTTTCCTCCTCTTCCCGCTTTCGCTCATCCTGCTCAGCTTTTATCTCTGCTTCAAACTTACTGGCTGAAGATAGGGCTTGAACCTTTATGAGAAAGCAAAAATACAAGAGCGTCATGCTTTGCATAAGAGGGAGGGCCACAGCCTGTACCACTCCCAGACAAGCAGCACAGAAGTGTTTTCTGCACCTCTTAGTGCTTGCTGGGAAGCTCTGTCAGGATGGGTCAAGTATTAGTCACACTGCAGTTCCTGGGCATTTATATGCAATACCTGTTAGCTTGCATGACTTTAACATCAACAAAAGTCATTAAATAAGTCACTACCAAGTGTCCAAAACAAAGCCATCAGTACTGGGTCACATACATTCTTTCTGTAAGCAGCAGTATAGTTCAAGTTGTGAGTATACAATGGGAGAAACTACTGCAAAAACAGTTCTGAATCACAGCCAAACCTGAGAACATCATTCTATACCACGGATAATCTGTAGATCAAAGAGAGATTGTTTATTTGCTGGGTATTTTTCCAGCTTTCATCTCAGTACATCTGCTGTGCAGTAGCTCTTGGGAAAAAACTTCTTATATAAACAAGCAGGATTATTTTCTCTCAAAAAGAGCTTTCAAAAAGGGTGCTTTGTCAGCTCCAAATGGCACAAAGCTCTTTCTGCCAATCCCAGGACCCCATGGAACAATTATGATTCCAAAGGTTACTGAGAGCTGCACAAGAAAGATGTCTGAAATACTATACTCCAAAGCATTCTATTCACCACTGAACTCAGAATGTTCTGCTTAAAGGAGGTTTTGCAAAATGGGAAACTCAGTCCCTATTGCATTAGTTTCCAGGATGCTTTTGTCTCTAAAAGTGGTCAGACAGCTAGTTCCACAGAGCTCCCAGCCACAGGGACACAGATCATCAACCAGTCTGCTCTACTAGGGTAGGACTCTGAGCAGAGATGGTAAATTAAGCTGGTTTAGTGTTGACTGATCTGCAGGGAAAGGCTGTAGGTAAAGTTCAACAAAGTTAGAATTTAGGATGAGGCATGAAACATGCACTCTTTCAGTAAGTAAGAAATCTGGCAGTATCTTCTATAGAAAAGCAAGCAGGGTCAGCATCTCAGGGACATGCTCTGTATGCAGAGCTTTTCCATGTTCCTCTGTGCCACACAATACCTTAGCTTCAAAGAAGTTCTTGGCTCCTTTGACTCCCTCAATGGAAACGTCTATCTCCGAGAGCTTCGCAAGAGTCAATAGACCGCTGTCCTCCTCAAGTTCCCCAGCTGCAGCTTTATGGAAAATCAGCAGGAACTAGCAAGACAGAGAGAAAACATTTAAGTTCTTCACTGAAGCTCAAACAACTCAAAATGCAAACAGCACAGACAGTCATCTGGAGGAGTTGGAATTTGTATTTGTGAGCAAAGGAAACAAAGTCTATATAAAGCAAATAGCACCACAGAACCCATGCTCCAGTATGCTGGTTCTGGTACACAGCTCTGTCAGACTGAAAGCAGTAGGAATCTCCCAGGAAAAGTGGGTTTCCTGGGGAAAGCACAGCTCTTACCATGCCCAGGCTGCTACATGGCCAGAGGAAGGAGGCCACCTTTCCACCTGCCTAGTACCAGATAGGCTCAGATACACCTCTACATGTTCCCATACCCTAATGGTGCATTTGCAAGCCCCCCATCAGTTCCCTTGGTGTTTTGGGGGCTCAGATCACATCACATGACAAAATCAGGGCAAAGACAGCCCTGGCTCTTACCTGAACTGCACCACCAGCACACTCCCATTAGAGAAAGGCAGTCCAAGTGTATGCGTGCCCTCGTGACAGAGTGACTTGAACAAACATCCACAGAGCAAATTGTTTTGAAACCTTTTGTCCTGTACTGAACTATCAGCATTTAACAACTCCTGTGTAACTACAGCCGAGTTGCATAATGGCAATGAATTGCAAAGAGCTGTATTATGCTCTAGGAACATAGACTATTTTTTACAGAATAAAAACTCTGCCCGCTTAAAAATAAAGACCTTGCCACCACCTTCCACCTGATAGCCAAACTCTGGGTTAAGATGTGAATGCTATATGCATAATTTGGGGTCCTGTAACTCCCTGCTATTCTTGGCCATCCCAGGAGGTGACTCAACACTTGGAAAAACGCAGAAAGACCAGAGATAGCAATAATTCACTTGGGTGCAAAAAGACAAGAAATAAAGCTGCACCACTTCAGCCCAGGGCACAGGACTGCAAATACCATGTAGGGTTGCTCTGAAATCCATTTGCACAGGAATAAAAAACTTTAGGGTGTGCTCCTCAGACTGCCGCCAGTCTTGGGACTTAACTTCTTCCTGCGAAGAGCCCAAGCTGTCCCAGAGGAGGGCAGCAGAGTCCCAGCACCTGCACTGAGTTCCTGAAGCATTTGCCTGCTTGAAGCTGCTCCCTAAAGCTAGTGAAGATTCAAGAGTTTGGGAAGGCCTCCTCTGGGAAGGGCGTGGAGATGACAGCAGTACTGGCTGCCCTCTAAGAGGCTGCATCACCAGGCGTTGCTTTATGCAACAGCCTCATAACCCATGCGTGCTCAGCACGGAGCAGCCAGAAAGCAGGCTGTGCTTGGGGAGGGAATTTTTCCACCTCCAAACATATGTAAGAAATGAAATTATGCTCTGCTGAAGGGGCAGAACATTCTGCTGAGGGAAAAAAACAAAACAAAACAAAAACCAAATCCTCCCCCAAAACATCCTCTCCAAAATACCCTCTCCCTCTGCTCAGATCCAGTGGGCTCATGCAAGTTCCTCTCCTCCTCCAACAGCAGGCCTGGGGACACCAAGGGCTGGGAGCCAGGCTGGCATTAGTCATAGTTCCTCCTCACAGTTTCTGCTCCACCCTAGAGTCCCACTTCCTGGCATTGGAAAAGGGCATCGGAAGCAGCACAGTCCTGAGGTCTGATACAGTTGTTGCCCAGGGAAGGACTGGAAACACCCAGTCATGAGTACAAGTGTGCATGAATCATCCTGAAACTAGGGGATGGTGCAGCAATCCTTCAGTGGAATATGGGCAGCCACAGCCAGGAAGGGCGAGCTGAGTTAAAGGAAACCAGGGACTTGAGCCACGGTTTGGGCAGACACAGCATGACATCAGCCCCAAGGATCCTGTGGGTCCAACAGGGTATGAGGCATCATGCTTGTTTCCACAGGAGCTCAGGAGCAAGCCTTCCTCAACACACTGCCTGCAGCTCACCTCACCAGTTATTTGCCCTTGAAGCATCAGTCCTCACTAACTAGAGAACACCATCAATCTGCATTCACCTCCCATTCACTGCCTGTCTCACCCTTGCTGGGCCCAGGACACATTACAAGCATGTAAACCTCAGAGAAGCATCAACAGAGAAGCAAAAGAAAATAATGTTGATACCTTTTAAAGGTGTGCTCTCAATGAGGACAACATGACACACAATTTACACCCTACTAACCTCATAACAGATATGAGATTATCTACTCTCACATCCTTTGTGATCCAAGACCTACCTAACAGTGCCAGGTCTCAGAGTGATGCTGCAGTTATGGACACCATGGGGCCTCAGAGATGTGAAGGCAGGTATGGGATTGACCAGCAGCAGCCTTGCAACAGCTTGCCAGAAAAGCAATGCCACCCAAGGCTGTGGTTTGCATCAAACCTGCTAGCAAACACGGCATGGGTCACAGCATTTAAGTTGGTGCAGGCGTGGGGGACAGTGGGTAGATTTTTGTGGGTTCTACATAGCAGCTACAAATAAACATTACTATTTCAGCAATTGACTCTGGTTTCCTGTGGCAATGACAATTAAACAGTCAGAGGTGGTTTTTCCCCCACCACCTAATCTTTTTAAGCCTACATTTATTTGCTTGAGTCACAGAGGGAGTCTTGCATAGTTAATTGTTGATGTATTGATGGACATCAAATGTCAACAGTAGAAGGCAGATTTCCTAACAGGACTGATGGTTCAGCAGCAGCAAGTCAAGAGCCATACAAGCCTGCATTCCAGGCAGCAGCTTCCATAGGATGGAAGGACACGACACTATTCAAAGCAGCACCAAAAGGTGACCTGTTGTAAGTGAAAGAGGGTCTTCGAATTCTTTGGCCAGGCCACAATAATCACATCTTCAGGCCTTGTTATTCTCTGGAGGCAGAGAGGAGCCCTCCAGTGTTCGAGTTTCTCCCTACTGATTTCAGACACTCACTAAAATGAGGGTTTCTCATCATGTTGTCAGGGTGCCCCAAGTCAGCATGGTCACCCTCCATGTGCTTGCTCATCACCACCAGTGGGAAGCAGAGTGGGGCAGGGCTATTGGCTGGCTTAGGCCTCATGACCCACCAAGAAACCTGCCTCCCCCTTTCAGTCCTCTCCCCAAACACAGCAGCTGGACACGGCATACCTACAACAGAACAAGAAGCATCCTGCTCCTCTCTACCACAGGAAGCTTTGGGTACATGCCAAAGCTTCCACATAATTTGTTCCCAGAGCTTCTGCCAGTGGTGCTCCCTCATTCCAACCCACGTGCCACTCAAGCCTGTGTTTGCTTGACCATCATTTTGTATCTAGCAAGAAACTACAACAGCAGCAGCTGCCACATGCTGCATGCCAAGGGCTGGCAGTGCAGGCAGTTCATGCCTGCTGACAGGCAGCTGTGCAGGGGCTGTGCTCCAGACAGGTGGCAGAAGAGAAGATGACTTGCTGCTTATGCCATGCCACTAGTGTCAGGACACCACGACATCTTCAGGATCCTTGATGATAATGGCACTGCAGCAAGCCCAGAGGCTGTCCCCAGCTCTTCACCCAGGGTGAAGGACAGCCCAGGAGGCATGCAAAGAGACAGAGGACTCCTCCAGCCCATCAAGTGATCTGACAATCACGGTCTGACCTGGGACCGAGGGCAGGGTGCTCTTCCTGCTCCCCTGCATTCTTTGCTGCTTCCAGTTAACCTCTGATCAGATGCATCTCCTTCCCTACCCAGAGAAGCAGCCAGCTTCAGGCTTTGCTAGTGTAATCAAACAGGCTCTTACCTCCCAGATTTGCATGCCTTCTCCCCCTCTAAGGGCTGGGTCCCACAGCTCAACAGTCTTTGGCCTGTATCTTTTACTGCTGCCCTCTTGCAGCAAAACACACACAACAAAACCCTTGGGGAGTGAAAGCAGGGGGAAATGTTGTGATGAGCCTACACAGAGAAGTGGTGCAGCAGCTCTATTTGCTCATAGTCACCCCTCACACCCAGCCCACCTCTGCTCATCCTCCCTTCCAGGCACTGCCAATATTGTCAGCACTTCCAAATGAAGAACTCGATACACTGAGCTGTGGAGAGCTCTGCACACATCTCCACAACTAAACCCCAACCCTGAAGGGGAATCAGTGAAAGCACAGCATCTGCAGAAAAAAGGGAGCCAACTGCTTGGGGCTCACAGAAGCCATCCCCTGGGGCAGGAGGAAGGACATCAGCACAGCTCTCAGCCCATGTAGGACACAAGCAGCACTGGCCCTCCTGCTGCCTAAGGGGCTGTTGGTTAATTCGGAAGGTCACAGTGTGATGTAGGCTTCTGACCAAGACAGCAATCAAAGCCTGGGAGGAGGAGCTGACAGAACAGGAGGCTTTGGTATCCATGCTCCCCCTTCCTGCTGAGTTGGGTGCCCTTAAGTACACACCGATCACCGCTCAAATTCCCTCTCATCCTCCACCCAGCAGCAATTCCTGGCCAGCCCACAGTGCTCCCAGTAGTCTCTGCACAGCTGTGACAGACATGTTCACTCTATGGTCCTGCTGAGCCACCATGCAGTATCAAACTGCTGCATCACCAAGTTTATTCCTTACTGCAGGGAGGGGACCACCCCTCATGAAGCTTGCCATGGCTGGTCACTGCATGTTTCAGAGAGGGACCCAATATAAAATGAAAGAGGAAGCCTCCTACACCCCATTAGACAAGCTGCTCCAAGCAGAGCCCTTGCCCTGCACCCGAAATGAGGCCTAAGCCATTGTGCCACAGAAGCCAAATAATAAGATCTTGTGACTGAAGGGACACGACACCTCTACCAGGGAGCTGTCAGCACTCCCAGGCAGCTCCAGCAGGGCTCATACATGCTCTCAAGGCATGTGGGGAGGTGAGGAGCTTTAACATTGGGTACCATTACTGCCACACAGAGACAGATGTCAAGAGTGCTCCACACCTTGAGCTCCCCATGGCATGGGGAAGCTCACCTCCTTCTTCACTGCACCCCACAGCTGAAGAAACAGAGGGGACAGGGCTACCAACAGCCAGAGTACAAGGCCTAGCTGCCTCCTCCCTCCACCCCACAGCCACACCCCTGTCTACTCCTAGAGCCACACTCACCTCACGGAAGCTGAGCTTCCCATCAAAGTCTTCATCCACCTCCTTGATCATGTTCTTCAGCCCCAGGTGGGTCTGCGGGGCTCCCAGCTTTTCCATCATCAGTTTCAGCTCCATCAGGTCAATGTACCCATCTCGTCCTGAATCATACCTAGAGAATACAAAGGGGAGGGCATTAGCCCTCATCCTCCCCTACATTTATCCTTCCAGAAGGGGAACCACACAAATGGATAAAGTCAGAGTGGTTCAAAGCTCAGGAGAAGGGGAAGCTGCATGACACAGACAGTGCTGAGATATATTAAGCTCAGGGAAGTAGCTGGCAGCTTTCAGAGCTGTCTCAAGAGAGAGAAGTGCTCAGAGGAGCTCAGACCAAACCACCCACACAGAATGAGCAATGGAGGAACTCAGCTTATCTCAGTGGGATATCCATCTCACCCACTTACTCATGTGTCCAGCACAAAGGTTACTTGCACACAGCATACACTATGCCAGCACAAGAAGGCAAAGGCACACAAGAGTCAGATGCTGCAGTGTGTCCTGCTCATTTTGAGGAGAAACAAGGACCAGAGACCAACCAGAACCTCCCAGTAGAAAGCAGCTATCTCCCTTTGTAAGCAAAACACACCCCCTCTAGCTGCTAAGATCTTTCCTCTGCAGAACAGTTTTGCACTAGACAAGCACCATGCTCCAGGGCAGCTCTTCATTCAGTGCCCTCAGGCAGAGCAGAGCAGAACATAAGGACATGGGGAACACAGCAATCCTAGCCAGTGCCAAAAGCTGCACCACCTTGGGGCTAGGCTGGCAGAGTAAACCAGTGCCCACATCTAGGAGCAAGGCTGGAGTGGGACCATTCCCAGTAGAGCACAAAGGACTGCAAGGCCTCTCCAGGAGGAGACAGCAGCAATGCAAGAGGCAGAGTGCTTTAGAAATGGAGAGGCAATGCCCTGCCATGCTCAGCCTGGGAGATGGCACCAATTCCTCCCCCAAAATGCTCTGTGGGTGCGAGTGAAGCATCTGGCCCACACAGCAACCAGTGCTTCACACCCATAAGGGCCATCACTGGGTTTCAAAGTCCAAAGGCTGGAGGGATAGTCACTCTGCTATCAAACAGCCCAACAAAAGCCCTCCCTCATCCTTGTCCTGCCATCAGGGTCCAGCACAGAGTTGAAGACTTACATGGGAGGACAGGGCAGGGCTTGCCAGGCTGGGATCAGCCCTGGTGCACAGCCCCCTCACCATCATCTGAACCCTGACAGAGTTAAATCCATTCAACTATTCATAAAGGATGCACTGCACTGAAGCTTTCCCAAAGGCAGGAGCTGGTTAAATCCTCCCACCCATCATCTTTCATTGACTGTTAGCTCTCTTCCACAGAAATGAGAGCTGTAGCCATCCCTGACCAAGACCTGCAGAGTTGTGGTTACCTTGGAACAAAGCCCTTTCCAGCTGAGAAACTTCATAACTGTGGCAGAGGAAGGCATGAACAAAGCCGCTGGCCCTAAGCTGCTCACCAACTGTAGGCAACACAAGTAGGGCTGCAGTCAAGAGCTCTGCTCCCACCTTCACAAGCACAGACACAGAGTGCTTTTCTCCCAAACTGGAGTGGCCTCCATACTTTCCAGAGGCCCACCACCTCCACAGCCACCCTTTTATTCTCTATGCCTCTTTGTTCTCAAGGATCATAAGCCCAAGAGACACCAAATGACAGGAATGTCACCACTAGGCTGGCACACAGCCACTTCTACCAATCTACCTGCTTGCTCTGCACCCAGCAAACCCACAAGCCCACCAGGCTAGACAGCTTTCTGGAAAACTAGGAAAGAAACCTCCATCAGAGCCAAAAACAGGTCACAGACCTGAGATGTCAAAGGGAGGAAAGGCAGCGGGTACAACACAGCAAGGAAAGCATCGGTTAATTAAGGTGCACATTCACAGTGTTAAGCAGCCCAGCTCTTAAGATACACTTTCAAGGCCCTATGGAAATGTAGTAAGAGCAATGTTTGTCTATTTGCTTTCCTTTTAAGTTTGGGAGAAAGGGCACAGAGATGCTCCTCCAGAGTAAAGTGGCTGGAAAGGCAATGCCTTTAGTCAGATAAAGCAGCAAAGCTTAGCATGACAGGGAGGCACTTGGGGTTGGGTTGTTTTTTTGCCACACCACCTCACCTTGCCCTTTGGCTGAGTGTGGAAGCAAAACTAGAGAGGCCCCTGCCATGGATTGCCCATCCAAAGTCAGGACTCTGCTCAGTCCCCCTCAGAGGCACCGGAAAATGGAGAGGCAGACAGAAGGAGGGCACATGCCCAGCCCATGCCTGCTGCATGCACCTCACCCTTCTGCTACAATTGTTTTCTGTAGGCAAACACTGTCCCTGGCACTAAGCCCAGAGGCAAACACACCAACCTGAAATGGTTAAGCATAGGGCACAGCTTCAGGATTCATATGCCTGTAGACAGCACAAAGCCAGGACTGTCAGGAATGGGGTCTTGCCAGTAGTGGGCCTTGGCAGCAGAGCAGCATACTGTACCAGCTGCACAATGGGCGTGGATGCCAGGCGGGGCTATGGCTGGCACAGGGATGCACTCTGAAATCAGGTTACCAGTTCCTTGCAGTTAGACTCTGACAGACAGAGGGACTCCAAAGCACCTGGACACTTGATGCCAGCCCTGCAGAGTAACAACCCTGAAAATTGCTGCCTTCCCTCCCCAATCAGCCCCCCTCCTAAAGCAGCCCAAATATTTTAGGACCTGGGTACAGCCACTTGGCTGCCACAGAGCCAGCAGTCAGACTATTTAAGGAGACATATTTATAGGACCAGAGACACAGCACAATTCATTCCCCTGCCACTCCCTCAGGCAAAGGCCCTCAGTGCAACAGGGCATGGCAAAAGCTGCACCTTGTTGGTCAGACAATGCTTCTGGCACACCTCAGTCCTGCCAAAAGCCCCACTGTCTGCCCTTTGGAAGGCTCCCACCACCCCAATACCACTCATGCCCATTTCACTGCCTGCAGAGCAGCCCTGTCCTTGGGGTAGACACCAGTCAGCCCTCAGAAGCAGCACAGACAGAGCTGTAGGATGGCACTAGGGCAAGAATGGTTCCTAAACACATTCCATGGAGCTAGCCCATCCTCCCGTAGTGTCACAGCAAGAGTACACAGCACTTGCATGCCTTGCCAACCCTCCCATCCCCACCATCACCTGCTGTCCTGCCATGACATCAGAGATTTGCTTCCTTCAGGCTCAGAGCTCCCTGGGCTGCAAGCCAAGCCTCACACGGTGATATGCAGGCATTATGGACAGAGAAGCTCTCGCATCAACAGGCAAAGACATGTCACATAGCAGGCAGGCAACTTCAGCCTCCAGTCAGTGCCATGGGAGGTCCCCACCTGCAACAGCTGGGTCACTGCAGGCAGTTCTGTGTACTGTGGCTGGTGTGATAAAGCTTTGTAGTGCCACCACAGCAGCATTCCTGGCAGCAGATGTGACACAGGCAGCAATGGGTAAAGTCTGCTGCAACAAGGATGGGCCCAGATTCCCATGCTGGCTCACTTCCACCTGGGCTGCAAAGCATGCCTGGCTGCCAAAGCACTGGTGGAGAAAACTGGAGAGCAGAAGTTAGAAATACATGCTGAATAGACTTACTATAGAGCAAGAAGTGTGTTATGCACAATTACTGCCCAAGTACAATCACTGTTAGACAGCACAGCTATGGGTTACACTGCAGAAGAAAGAGGGATAAGGAAGGAAGGAGAAAGGAGATGCCAAGGACTGCATCACCCAGACCAACTCTGCAGTCACCTCTCAGCTGCGTGAAAAGCCCCAGGGAGGGAAGCTGAATGAGAAATCCCAAATCCTGAAAGATCAAAGATTAGTTTCTAAACATTCACATTTCTTGAGGAAAAATCTGTAAAAAAACCCTGCCCTTCCTGTACACATTTGCTGTACCTGAGCTTGCTCTATATGCTACAGGCACCTGTACGTTGATCTGCAGTTCCTGCATGTTGCAAGGGCCTAATACAGGCTTTAAAATAAAGCAGTTGGAGTAATGGTGCTGAAGTAGTAATAATCTTCTATTAAACATTTCAAAATCCTTTCCAAGTAGTACTTTATTCCCTCTGAGCATTGTGTTTCACCTTACATAGAGAGGGAGGCACTCATCTCCTCTGCCTGATATTCAGTGATAGGATCTATGGGAAAGGTTCAAAGTTGTGCCAGGGGAGGTTTAAACTGGACATTAGAAAGGACTTCTTTACTGAGAGGGTGGTCAAACACTGGAAAAGGCTTCCTAGGGAGGTGGTCGATGCCCCAACACTGTCGGTGTTTAAGAGGCATTTGGATAAGGCACTTAACATACCTTAATTTTTGGATCAACCCTAAAGTAATCAGGCACTTCGACTAGATAATTGTCATAGGTCCACTCCCACTTAAATATTCTGTTCTGTTGCTGAGAGCTTTGGAAACAATTCCTCAATACTGCAGTGGGGATGGGAATAGCCTTCTCAGATGCATGCAGCTCCATCCTCACCTGCCCAGGGAGAAGCAGCTCTCCTGCTCTTAGAGGGACATGAGTGAGGGATAAAAGTCTCCTCCAGCAAGATCTTCTCTGAGATGCTGGGCAAGACTGAGGTACCTCAGGGCCTGCAGGGTTGGGTGGCCAAGTCCCTGTAGGGATGACCTCACTGACTGCTAGGACTCCAGAGACAGCTGGTCACAGATCAGAGACAGTCATACCAGGAGTGCAGCAGTTCTGCTTCAATACATCAGACATGTCCCTTGTTACAGGGGCACCCAGTGAGAGGCTCTCAAGTGACTCCAAGAGGGCAAGGGGACATCATAGCCTCTCCCACTCTCATGCACAAGGCACTTGTGAGACACGTGGGCAACACATGAAATTCCCTAAATACAAAAACAACCGCAAGGCTGGAATTTCTCCACTCCA
>VWZY01008953.1:990340-1000513 GCA_013399075.1 Chloroceryle aenea
CCTGCTGTGTGAGTGTCGTGCGGCGTCGTGGGTGTGTGGTGAGGCGCGTTTTACTGTCCGCGGCGTCGTGGTCCCTGGAGCGTCGTGGTCCCTGCGAAATGAGTGGTGGGCCCTGCGAGTCCGCCCCTTAGCAAGCACTGTGTGGCTGAGGTAGCGCAGGAGTGCGTGTCCGCTGCATTTCGAGAGGGCCACGGTGGGGTGGGGCAGTGCCTACGGCCATACCACCCTGAGGTGGTATACCACCCTCTTTGCAGCGCAGGGGCTACGTGCCAGGGCGGGCGGTATTTTTGATTCTTGTCGCTGGGTGGTTTGTGTTTGGGTGCGTCCTCTGTGTTGAGTTATTGAATATCTGGGCTTCTGCTTCTCAGATCAGTGGGGTTGTATTGGTGTTTTGAGATGGGTAATGTTTCCTCTACTGGCTGTTGGTAGGCCGCCTGGTTGGTTCTTATTCATTGTGTTTATCTTTTCAGTACTTTCTTATGGTTCATTGTGATACGTGGTGTAGTCCTATTTTCTCTGATCGTTTAATGTCTTTTTTCACTTGTAAACAAACAAATTTGCAATATTTTTTCTTACAGTTACTCGCCGTTGATATCTGTCCATTTTCTTTTGTTAATTATTTATTGTATCCCACATTTTGCAGGTGTCTTTCTCACTTTGATACATGTTGGGTTTTGCTTTGTTTGCTCTGTTTTTTCCATGTTGCCATGCTGCTTGTTCCTTGTCCTTGGCACTGCCACCCTGTTGCCTATCTGTCCACTTGCTGTGCTGCAGCAGTGCCAGGGGGTGCCGCGTGCACTAGGCGAGGAGTCCATGTGTGTCTGTTGGGGGTCCTGCTATGTTCTGGAATGCGCACTGTAGGATCCCATCCCAGGCACCCTACCGGACAGTGACAAGGGGTCATTCTTCTTTTCCATCCCACCTCTGCCCCCCAGGGCTGTCCCATGGTCTCCCCCTCTTGCCCACAGCCTGATGTCACCCTGTGGGTCACACCAGAGCTGTGGTGCCCTTTGGATGGACTCTGCCTGTTCCAGTGTTGTACCTCACCCAGAAGGACGTCGAGCTCATCCCTGCTCAGAACGGGGTTGCTGATGGGACCAACATTCTCTGCCTGTGAGAGGAGACATGTCCTGCCAGCTTTCCTTCCTGGTATGTGCCCACACTATTTGTTCAGGGGTGGTGACTGGGTTCAATCCCTTGCCTACCGCAGTCTCAGCCACTGGCCCCTCTGGCAGAACTTCAATACCTCACACCCAGCTGGTTGGCCTGATCCTCACTCAGTCCAACCCATTGCTCCTTAGCCTTATCACACCCCTGACAGTCAGTGCTGCTGCCTCACCCATTGCATTTCTCTCTGTTGGCACTTGGTGATGGTTGTACTGACCTTTGCTGCCTGTAGCTGGAGGTCGCTAGCCACTGCAGTGCTCTCCACGCTGCCAGTGTGTGTGGTGCCCATGCAGGATGCGCAGAGCAGTAGTCCCCTACAACCATTGGGGTGGTGCAGACCATCAGGGCAGCCCCTTCCAGTAGAGAATATAAGGCCAGGATGTGGGGTATGGTGGAGGGCTCACCTGGGGTCTCCACCAGGTGCAGGGCAGTGTCGGGGTGTAGGGATACGGATGAGGCAGCGGCCGCAGATGCTCCCGTCATCTCCACCCCGACGAGTGCCACTTGCCTCCTCACCCAGGACCTCAGTGGGGTGCTCTGTAACTGCATCCACCTCCCGCAGCTGGCTAGGCTCTGCTGTGCTCACCACACAGGAGCCACACCGCCATGTCCCGCTGCACAGTCAGAATGGGGTGGTGAGGGACAGACAGGGGGTAGTGGGGTCCCCATGCACCCACAGGACTCACCTAGGGACACAGGGCAGTGGGGGCACCAAGCAGGCCAGGTGGAAGGCCCTGGGGCAGCCATCACAGCAGATGAGCTCACCACCATCACCACACGCTGCACACTCATCCTCGTTCTCCTGTCCCAGGGTAGTGGGCAGGGGGTCACCATCACTGCTACCCCCACCCTCCCGGGGAGGGCGACACCGACAGACAGCCTGCACCCATGGCCGTGGCAGGGTTTATGCTGGCAAGGGAACCCATTGCCCACCATCCCCTTGCCCTGTACCCCAGCATCACCCACAGCAACCCCTTTCAGGTCAGGGATCACCTATTCCTGAGGGGTTGTAGCCCAGTGACCCCATTAGCTGAGCTCTGGGGTGCCTCTGCCTGGCCAGGCCAAAGGGATGTGCCAGGTACATCTTGATAGCCATTAGCTCACCAGGTGCCTCTTAGGGTGTTGACATGCTGGGGCTTACCTGGTGGGGTGCAGGGTCCTGGCTGTGCATGGTGGGTACTGGCAGCTGGCCCTGGGGATGCACTCGGGGCTCTTCACTCTGTGGGTAAGACAGGAGAGGGGTTTGGGGGAGCTGCTGGGACAGGTGTGTGCAGGGGCATGTCCCTAGGTCATGGCTGTGCTGCCGGGCAGGGACAACCCCCTGCCATGGCGTCGGTCAACTGAAAAAAGGGGGATCAAAGCAGGTGGAGGGGAGCGTCTGTACACTTTGGGATGCCTTAGACCGGGTGGGGGGCTTCAGGCTGCGGCTTCTGCTCCTGGCCCCTGGCTCCTCGCAGGTGGCTGCAGTGTATGCTTCATCCCTGGCTTTACTGCCCATCTTGGAGCCACCTGCAGGAGAGGCCAAGACCACTCCAGCAGAGACCCCTCCCCACCACTCCCATGCTTGGGAGAGCTTCTCCTGAGGAGCAACTTCCAAATTTCAGGGCAAAATTTGGCACAAGGCCAACTGGGCTGGGCTGCACCTACCTGGCTCCAGCATGTGTTTGATGAGGATGCCCTTGACAGCCCCACGGGTGATGGGCACCTCACTGCCTGCCACAGCCACTGCTCTCTGCATGGAGGTGGCCACCGCCTGGAGGGCTGTGGGAAGGGGGTTGCTCAGAAGGGTGGGCAGCCTCCCTGCCCTCAACTACAGGCAAACTATGTGTCCCAGCAGATGTTGCCGCGGAGGGCACTCACTGCTGGCACAAGGTGTGTGGGGGGCATCCGTGCCCTCCGGCTTCTTCATAGTCCTTGCCTTTGCCAGGGGCCCTGCAGGATTGTGAGGGTGGGCATGAGAACCCTCATAGCACCCTGCTGCACCTTGGGGTGCTCCCAGCACCCCACTCCAGGTCTCCATACCGGGGCTGGCAATGTGCCGTGGGGAAGGCTGCAGAGCTTGTTCCTCAGGGGCTTTCCTCTTGCCTTGGGGTCTGTGTGGGGCTGGTGCCATGGAGCTAGGGGAAAGGTGCCTGCCACGGCGCTGCCGCCCCAGCTCCACCTCTGCAAAAGGGAAAGGGTGAGAGAGAGATGCAGCTGGCCCCAGGTGTCACCCCTGTTCTCCAGCAGCTCATAGGGATGCCAGTTCCCCCCATCTGTTCTGCTCCTACCTCTGGGGAAGGTGCCACGGAGGGGACGAAGACGGGCATATCTTTCCAGGTTGTAGTCCTTGAAGAGGACAGCCCAGAAGTCGCGGATAGTGCCAGCATCACGGCCCAGCAGCCAGGTGAGCAGCGCATGGAAAGCACGGTGACAGCCTTCCCGCTCCGTCCGGCTCAGTGTCTCCTGCTGGTGCCACTGTGGCCTGTTGGCACACATCCTGGTGCCGCCAGCCAGCCCCAGTCCCTGTGGAACAGACATCCTCTCCCACCCCACAGCCTCACCTTGAAGACATGCTCAGGGACAATGTCGTGGTCAACAAGGCCATGCAGCAGTGGGAAGACATCATCCACTGCCATGGCGATCTCAGTGCGGTGCAGCTTCAGCAGGTGCCGCAGGTCCCCCTCAACCCCTGGCCCTGCCATGATGCAGGGACACCTGGGGCTGAGTAGCCCAACCCAACGCTCTCCTTTAATAAGCCCTGGCTGCTGACAGTGGGAACCTCATCAAGATCCTGCAGCCACACTCATTTCTGTACAAGGCCATGTAACCTGAGATTATCCCTCCTGCCACCAGCTGTCCCCACAGCACAGGTGGCTTGTGACACTGTTGTGTCCCCAGCCCAGAGTTGGGGGGTTGGGCTGCTCTGCAGCCTGGGGCATCAATGTGAGGTTATCTGGTGGAGGTGAAGGATGCCCAACCCCATTATGACCACCCTGGGGTGGCTGGGGAGCAAGGGTCAGACAGGGTGCTGGTGCAGTGGCCCTCATGTCCCTGAGGTCAGCCAGGTATCATCACAAAATTTCTGGACTTTCCGCCCCACCTGCTTCTCTCATCTAGAAACTCGTCTGCCAGAGCACGTGGAAATAACACCTTGACAGTTGGGGAAAATGGGAGTTATTTGCCCTGGGTACCTGCAGCCCACCTTCTGTGAGCTGGTGGGAAAGCACTGACACCAAAGAAACCCTGAAAACACAGGTTCGGGTACAAGCCTAACAACCCCCTCAAAGCATCGCCCCACTGTTCTGCAGCCTGCCAGAGTGATGACAGTGTCACTGGTGAGCACGGGGATTACCTGGGCAGGCACAGCCCACAGGTCTGTCTTCACCCACTCAGGGAAAATGGGTAATTAGGTGATTTCACTGGACATATATAGCTGCCAAAAAAACCTGGAGCTGAGGAAACTTGTCTCCTTTGGAACAATTGGCATAGGAAAGTCTTGGGGTCTGTCTGCCCCATACCTGAGTGGCTGCAAAAGAGAAAGCTCCAAAGCTTCTGTTTCAATTCCCAAATGTTTGGGGTTTCCCCAGGATTAATTTCCAGCCTGTCCCCCTCTGGAGACATGTCCCTGCTGCTTGGAAGGCTCCACCAGGCATGCCACGGTCATGCACAGCCATCCCCACACCGTGGGGCAGCACTTGATGTATAGCACAGCTCAACCTGAGCAGGGCTGGAGAGGGGTGCAGGGGTACACTGTTGTGCAGAGCAAGGCGATACAGGTAGACACATTCACTAGTAAGTCCTAAAAGATGGTAGCAGTATCTGCTGGCTCCAAATCTGTGCCAGTAGAAAGCATCTGCTGTCCAGAAACTCAACAAGATTAGCAAGACAACACCCTCAGCGAATGCAGGAAATACTCTTATGCGGTTAGTAAATGGATGTGTTTACCCACAGAAATACTCCCCTTGAAGCTCCTTTAATTACTTGAGGTGACTTTTCCTGTGGAGGCACCAGGAGCCATGGGATGAGGGTTGGGCAGGCACCATGCTGGGTTCCTGTGCCCCACACCAGAATTTCAGTGCCCAGCTCTGCTGTGGCAGGGATAGCTTTGCCACTGCCTGCCCAATACACCCTGCCAGAAGACAAAAGATGGGCGTCAGGTGAAACGGAAGGTTCAGCTTCCCTCCTAGAGCTCCCATGCAGCTTAACCACAAGTGCTGAGCATGCTCATGACACACTCTGGCAGCTCTGATCCACTCTTCCTGGACAAAAATATTTAGCCCAGTGTCCCAACTTCAGTGCCACAATTTGCCACCATCACCCTGCGTTTGTCACAACGTCACCTCTGTGGTGTCCAGTTCCTCTTTAGGACAAGGCTGCAGCCCTTTGCCCACCTCCTGTGCCCACCTACCCATGGTTACGGGAGCAACTTTGTGGGCCCAATGCAGCTGTAAGCTGTATGCCCACAGTGCTGTGCTTGGACTTGTTTTAAATTCCAACTCTGTGACTGTTTCCATGCTCTGAATCAGGACAGGTTGTTTTCTACACACAGCCCACTCAGCAGTGCAGTAATTTGCATTTTGCATTGGTTTTCTTCACTTTCCTTCCCCTTTCTGAGACACTACACGGGAGCCAGAGCAGCAGATGCCACGTGAAGTGGCATGTATGTCCTGGGAGATCACATGGGTATTTCCGTACAACCTCACTTAGAGCAGAGTCAGAAGAGGACAGGCAGAAGTGGGGAGATCACTTGCAGGGTCACTCCTGGAAGGCAGGGTGCCCTTGTCCCTGATACCTGTCTCTACAAGCCAAAGGACAATGAGAGCCCAAGTGAGACACTGCTGCCATGTGCAGTGGTTTCATCCCTCTTCCCTTACCTTCAGCTGCACCAGGCTCCAGCGCTTTTGGTAAAAAAAGGGCTCTAGGCAGTGCCCTGGTCCTAGAGTCCCACTTGTGAGCAGCTGCCCTACCACTGCCTGCTCAAGCTGGACGACAGCATGTCCACCAGCACACCTCACGGCTGCTCCTGTAAGAGCCTGGGCAGGATGGCTGGAGTAGAGATTTATTTTAGCTTCAGTTTCCTCTTTCCTCCCCCATTAGAAAGAAGAAACAAAAGCCCAGAGGTGTGTTACATTAATTTATTTGGGACACACCAAAAAAGAAAAGTCAACAACTGTTAACGTACAAAAGTACAGAATCCTGGGACAAGATTTACTGTCCTGATTAAAAAGGCACCATGGTCCCAAAGAGGAGTAATCAGACACATCATTTAGAAATTTCCCCCCTCTTGCAGCAGAAACAGAGCCAGGCTTTGGCTCTATCCACAGTCAAACCCAGTTAAAAAAACAAATACAATTTAAATGCAATAAACACTACTCAGCCTGTACAGGATGTCATGAAAAGAATCACAGCCTAGAAGATGGTCAGAATTAATTTTTTTTTGCCCTCTTTTTTTAAAACAGCAAAGGTGACAGACCACCAAATATGTAACTGAGGAAGACAGCAGACTTACACCACCTTCAGCTCGACTTTCTGTAGGACACTGGAACTAGCAGGCTGAGTGTGGGGCTTCTGAATGAAATGTCATTCCCTGTGGTATACAGGAAGTCAGATTTGACGACCTTAAATTCCCTGAATCCCTGAAAATCGTAAAGCACTATACAGCTGTGTTCCATATTCGAGTCAACCCCGGTGGATCTGCTTTACATGAGAGCATTTATAGTCAGCTGTATTTGTAATACAAAGGGGATTTTACAGCAGTTATTATAAAAGTTCTGCTTCGGCAAGGTCTGAGCTTGGCTATATTCCCTGCTGAAACAGAGCTGCTGGTGTAAAAGCCAGTGAGAGGCTCGAGTCCAGCACCTCAGGGCTGGAAGGCAAATAGTTTAAACATGACATAATTTGCATGGGGAAGTCAGTGAAGCACATCAGAGAGAGGAAGGAGGGCTGCGAACTCTCGGGCAGCAGAGGCTGAAGGGTGTTGCAGAACGTGGGTGCGTGCTATTAAACCTGTAACAACACTACAAGTGATGCAGAATACATGGAGTTCACTAAATATTGTGGAGCAACTTACCATGACAAACTTCTCAGGAACACAGAATAAGGATCCCAGAAATTAGTAATGAGCAAAGTCCCTGGGAATCTGATGCACTGCTCAGAGCTGGACAGATCCATCCACAGGCGGAAGGATGTAGCTGATGCCAGAGCCTTGCCTGAGCAGCAGGGCTGGGGTGGTCACTGCCTCTGACACGCACTAGCTCTGCTGCGTCCCCATCAGACCAGCAGCTAATTTGTGTTTCATTCCTCCTTTGGCATAGGACTTCAAAGCGGTCCATGAACTGATTCATCAAAAGTAAAGGAACTGTCAAAATTCATCGTACATGCATTTATTGTTAAAGGCAGCAAAAGCCAAAGAATGAAACAGCATGAGTTAATGTCAGTAAAATGATGTGCAGGACGGAGAGGAAAGAAATGGGGAAAAACTGAGATACTGGAGTGGGGAAACCAACGTTCACACTGAAAGGTAAATCTGAAAACCAGGCAAGTTTGTGCTCTTTCTACCAGAGAACTTCTTTCTACTAGAGAATTTCTGTGGACAAATAGAGACTTACGGGTTTTAATCTTCAGTGAAGTCTGGCAAGGTTTGGGAATCTCACCAGAGAGATCTCCAGCACTGGGTTTCACTGAAGGGTAAAGTCTCTCATCTTCAAAAACCAGTAATGCAACTCTAACTGAAAACAGCAGATACTCTCATACTGCGGGTATGTAACATCACAGGCATCTCGCTGCTCAGGATGTACGTGGGCAAGGAGGGTGGAAAACTACCATTTCCACCCTCCTGGTCTGCACAGACCTGGGGGTAGAAAAGCAAGCCCAGACTCAGGTGCCTTTTGCTGTAAATGCCACAGCTACCCACAGCTGGGAACACTTCTTCTCTATATCCTAGGAAGGCAGGATAACAATTTATAAAATTATTTCCATTTTAAAATGAAATACTACAGTTTGCATCCTTCCCCCTATCTTACCCCCCCAGCAGATAAAGCATTACTGCTTCATTTCGGGTTCACACCTCAGACCCTATATTAGGGACTTCATGTTAAAACTCGGCCGATTATGAGAAAGTTTATCCTCATCAAGGAAGCGTCATTAAAATAGAATCTAGAATAAAACATTCAGAATCACCAAAGCTTTTACAGACAAAGCACTCAAGTGTCTCCTGATCTCTCTCTCTCCCTCCTTGAGCAAGAGAGCAATCCCTTCACAAAACCGCAGGGTGTCTCTCCAAGACCAGGTGACACAAGCTGAAAACCAGCTCCCTTCCTGGCAGAAAGGCCAAATGCTGCTGTAAGGGGCTGAGCACCTTTCACTCCCGCCAAAAACATCAGGAGTTAGGGCTTTTCAGCACATCAATTTTGTATTAGCAACAAGTCCGAGTTATTTCCCTGCAGTAAATCCAAGTCCTGTTTCATACTGCTAGGCCACTCCTGGCTCAGAAACAGTAAGAGACTTCCAAAAACCCACTGATGTTGACAGGACCTTCAAAGAAGAGGCTTATATGTTATGTAACCTTAGATCAGCTGCTATGTATGATCCTTCACATCATTAGCTGCTGACTCCTTTTCCTTTCAAATCCGTGTGGTTTAGTCCTTGCTGCTGTTGCCATAGTCCCGGCACTCTTCCCCGAAGGCAGGATGCTCCTGAGCTCTGGCTTGGCGATCCACAATAATCACTTCCAATTGATGGTAGGATTTCAAACTTGCCTAATGTGTGCATTGCCACCTCGTACTCCAGCAGCCCTGCCTGCCAACTGTGGCATGCGCTAGCAGTTTTTGACCTTCTCCACAGTCTCATAGAACCCAGGCCTAACTCTCCTGATGCTCATCCGTATATGCTGGCACTCCAGGGGCATGGCGGCACTCGAAGGAGTCGTAGTGCACCGGCGCTTCCTTCTGCCCCGCAGTGAGAAGGCTGGAGCCCCACCATTCTCCTCTTCTGCAGGGTAGGATTCATCCACGCTTGTGCCTTCGTCCGATTGTTCATCGCTTTTGTATTTTGTTTCTTTTGCTTTGTTTCCTTCCTTCTCCTCCTTGGCAAGTTTTCTGAAGTGTTCCAGACATTGTATCTTTTGTCTTCTTTCCATCATCTTCAATTCTTGCTTGTCTGTGAAATCTTCATAGTACATTTTCCTTTCACTTCTTTGATCTTCAAGAAATTTCCACTCAATGCTAGTCATTTTTATTCCACTGTACTCCTCCAGTTTATTTCTCATCTGCACATCTGTACAAAATATGTCAAAGAGCTTCTCCGAACTCTCATTGAATTTGTCTGCTCGCTCAGAAAAAGCCTGGTTTTGTCTCTGCTTTCTGGTCTGATACAATCTGGTAAATTCCTCGTACATTTTGAGAATAAGTTTCTTTATATTTTGCGTGGCAATGGTGTGCAAGTTGCAAAACAACCAGTGCTCTTGCAGGCGCTCGGCGAGCAACTGGGCTGCATCCTCTTTGGACCGCTGGGCCTGGCCAGCTCTTTTGGGCTGCAGCAAATACAGCATATTCTGAACCACATCCTTCTTGGTTGGCAGCACTCCCTGGGTGAAACCTGAAGACTCTACATATTCAGCAGTTCCCAGAGTCTTCCGTGCTCTCACCTCAGTATCCAGTGATTCCATCACTGCTCGTTTATCTTGTAGTTATGACATAATCTGCAAGATGGGGGGGGGTGGAAAGGAGTACGTCAAATGAGGCTATTATTTTTCTGCAGAAAAAATAAAACAGATGTGAAAATGTGCTCAGACCAATAAGAATTGGGACTTTATGGTGTACTCCACTGATGTTGGATGGCTGCTATGTTAGCCCAGCCCTCTGAAACATCTGCATGTTGAGACTATGTCACTTCTCTGTGCGGTTTTCAAAGCCTAATACAATGTGTTTGTTTATGTTAATTAGTTTTTAATAGCGTTTTGGACTTCACATTGTAAATTACAGTAAATCAAGAGAGCCTAGGGCTCCAGACTTCAGTGCCTGAACT
>VWZY01008953.1:1002690-1015905 GCA_013399075.1 Chloroceryle aenea
ATGCCGTGGCGGCGGAGCAGTTAGATACAGCCGTGGCGGTGGGGCAGGCAGAATAGCCGCCTGGTCCTCCCCATAGGTGCCCACCAGGGTCGTGTCAGCAGCCGGACAGCGCTGGTGACGGCAGCGATGGGCACCGGGACGGAGCCGGCAGAGNGGAGGCCAGACGGAGGACATCATCTTCACCTCAGGGGGCACAGAGGTGAGAGCAGCCATGATCTCAGTGCGGGGTGGTGAGCTCCTTTCCTGGGCGCCCCTGCCTGCCACCTCCTCTCAAGCAGGCAGCAGTGAAGAGGGTGAGGACACAGGGCACTGTGCTTCCTCTGGGACTTTGTTTTCCCCTCTGCTTTTCTCTCTTCAGGCAAACAACATGGTGCTCCACACCGCCTGCAGGCACTTCCGTGAAGTCCAGGCCAGGCCAGGGGACAACTGGGGGATGCCTCACATTGTGACATCGAGCGTGGAGCATGACTCCATTCGTCTTCCATTGGAGCAGCTGGTGAAGGAGAGCCTGGCAGGTAGGTGGCAGAGGGACCAGAGAGGAGAGGTTGAGAACATATGGCCACAGTCTGGGGGTGTCTTCTTCACTGGTGTTTTTAGAGAGGACAGCAGGGACTTGCTTAGTCCTTGATGATTCCCTTTCCCCCATCACAGAGCTCTGACTCCCCAGATAGTGTCCCCATTCCATCAAGATGGGTGCGTTAGTGTCCAACACCAGCCCCAGAGCCACGGTGGTCTGTGCCAGTACACCAGGTGCTGGCATAGCTCTCCCGCCTGCACCACAACGCTTGTCAGCCCTGGGCGCTGTCAGGCTTCCCAGAAAACCTCAGGTCTTGTTTCTTGGCTTGCAGAAGCCACCTTTGTGGCTGTGTCCCCACAAAGCGGACAGGCAGAGGTGGATGATGTTCTTGCTGCCATCCGGCCAACCACCTGCCTGGTTTCCATCATGTTGGCCAATAATGAGACGGGGGTCATCATGGTGAGTCTGTGTGATGGCAGAGGGCAAATGGGACAGGTGTGGGGACATCTCCACAAAAAGGTTTGGCATAAGGGGAAACAGATGGTCTCTGGGACGCAGTCCCTCTTCCCTCCCTCTCTCCCTTCCTCCAGCCTGTCATGGAGCTGGGCCAGCGCATCCGTGCCCTCAATCAGCAGAGAGCAGCAGAGGGGCTGCCCAGGATCCTAGTGCATACGGATGCAGCGCAGATGATTGGCAAGGGGTCTGTGGATGTGCAAGAGCTGGGGGTGGACTACCTCACCATCGTGGGACACAAGGTGTGGCCCTGGTCATGTGGCCCAGCCTCTGTTCAGCTTCTATGTTTGTGTTGGGGTGCCAGGGAGAATTTGGGTGCCTCCCAAAGCTTGATACTTCATCAATGGCTGAAGTTTTCCTGCTGGATGGTGCTCTGAAGACTGTCTTCATCTGGGTGACAAGGCTCCTGCAAGTGAGGGGGGGACCTGTCTGGGAGGGGGAGCAGGAGGAGGCCAAGGGCAGGGGACAGGTCTGCAGCAGCCTGTCTGTGGGACAGGTAGGGGTCAGCACTGGAGGGCATTGCATTTGCGCAGGAGTAGAGGAAAGGGACACCTGGCAGTGCCCCAAGATCACTGCGGCTGTTTCTCCCGGCAGTTCTACGGCCCACGGATCGGCGCACTTTATGTGCGTGGCCCCGGCACCACCACCCCGCTGCACCCCATGCTTTTTGGAGGGGGACAGGAGAGGAGTTTCCGGCCTGGGTAAGGTGGCTGGGTGGTGGCTTAGAGAGCTGGGCCTCAGGATGGTGGTGAAACAATGTGTGGCTGCTTCATCCCAGCTGAGCTGGCAGCTGTGTCACGTGCCAACCCTGGGGTGGGCAGCCTAGTGCAGGGAGATGGATCCGTTCATGGAGATCTCCCACGGGAGCTTGGTGTGGAGGCTTTGCTGCAAGAGGAACCTTGGGGTGGACCCACCCTCTTCTCAGCCACCTCAGAGAGGTGTCCAGCAGTGAAGGGTCCTGTGTGGGGAATGCCTGTGCTCTGAACTTGGGTTTCTGGTCCAGAGAAGTAACTCACTTCTCCATCTTCCCTTCCAGCACTGAGAACACCCCAATGATTGCTGGCCTTGGCCAGGTGAGTCACAAGTGGTCACAAGTGAGCAGTTCTCTGGGGCTGCTGCTTGTCAGAGCCTGCACAGAGGCAGCCACTTCTGCTTCCCCAGTCATTAGAAGTGACAAAGTCAGTGTGCAGGAGGTCAGGTGAACTACCAGGAAAGTAGATGGGGCTTTCTGGTCCCAGTCAAAGGAGGTGCTTCCGAGCCCTTGCTGCAGGCTGTGCAGCACTGGCCAGTCACACAGCTCATGTGGCACAAGGCATGGAGGCTGTTGGGGGATTCAGGTGACCTGGCAATTGCAGGGGCTGTTTGTGGGCTGGACTCAAATGTCAGGGGGCTTCACATGGAGGGAGGTGTTGTGAGGTGGCTTACTGAACCTCTGAAAATAGATTTTTGTCTCCTCAGGCTGCAGAGTTAGTGAGCAAGAACTGGGAGGTCTACGAGGCTCATATGCGGGATGTTCGAGATTACCTGGAGGCCAGGCTGGAGGTGAGCAGACCTGGTTCCCGTTTCTGTCCTCTCCCGGCGTCTCAGCCTGCAGAGTGCAGGACCTGGAGCCAGGGTGGGTATGTCCCTCTGGCCCTGCCACCTCCCCATCAGGAGATCATATCCATCTGATTTCTCCAGGCCTCCTTTGGGAAGCAGAGAATCCACCTCAACAGCCACTTTACGGGCTCTAAGAGACTCTGCAACACGTCTAACTTCTCTATCCTGGGCCCAGGCCTTCAAGGTACCTCTTAGCCCATCACTGCCTGATGATCATGCCCTTGAAGCCAAGCACCTGCCTCATGCAGCACCCTGTGGCTACAGAGCAGTGGGTGCTTGGCTGTGGCTTGGGCAGGGAAATGATGCCCGCGGTGGGCCTTGGGGAGAGCCTGGGTGCTGGGAGACCTGTGTGTGTGTGTGCTGCAGGGCACAGGGTGCTGTCTCTCTGCAAGAACCTTCTCGCCAGCGTTGGGGCTGCCTGCCACTCCGAGAAAGGGGATCGGTAAGCAGATGGCTTTGCCAGGCCCGGGGTGTCTTCCCAAAGGAAAGCAAGTGGGAGGGAAGGAAATAGGACAGGGAAAGGGACTGTGGGTGGGTGTGGGCAGCATCACTTGGAGCAAAGAGGGTGCAGAGCTTCCCAGAGGCACTGAAGGGCTGTGAAGGAGGTTATGGCAAGGAACAGAGATTGAATGCTTGACTGCTGCTTGGAAGGACTTTGTGCCTCCTGGCTTTGGTGATACAGCCGAGTTGGGAAGTACTCAACACCTGACACTGCCAGAAAAGAGTCTGCCTTATGTCCCTATCTGCCTGGCACGCACACTAAAGCTAAATTTGGGTCTGCAGTGTGTGTGCGTGGACAGCAGGTGCTTTTGGCCTGGTCTAGAGCAATGCCCTGTATATGTGGCAGAGCTGCCAACCCATGAGGATATGGGAGAGATTTCTACTTGGAGAGAAAGAGCCAGATCCACCACAGGCCAACAAGCCCAGTGGGAGCAAGTGTCTTTGGAAAGTGAGCAGGTTTGTCTGAGTGCATCAGCAAATATGCTCCCTCTCAGTGAAGCTTTCTGGCAGTACATGTGCTTCCTTGGCCTTCGAGTTAAACCTGCTCACCCCTGTGTCTGCGTTTCAGGCCTTCTTCAATACTGCTCAGCTGCGGGATCCCCTACGACGTGGCACAGAATGCCCTGCGGCTGAGTGTGGGGCGAGACACCACACGGGCAGATGTGGACCTGGTTGTGCAGGACCTTGTGCAAACTGTGGCGCAGCTGAACCAGGACCAAGCCCCATAGACCACAGGATTCACTCTCCAGCCATCACCCAGGTCCTCAGAATGGGATTGTACTCTGCCTGCCCTTTCAGTACTGTCTGCCTGTGCCAGTCTGGGCTCAAGTTTTGGCAGGATTAGTTTTGTGCCTGATCCCTAAGTAAAATTGCCCCAGCCTGTGGTTTGTGATTTTGGATAAGATACTGGGGAGGTGGTGGCAGGAGGAGGAGTGGGATCACCCCTTTTGGTAGCATTGTGCTCTTGGTCTGCTCAGCTGAGTGCCAGCTTGTGCTCACAGGGCTCCCAGGGTGGCTTTGCAGCATGTGCGGCTCGAGCAGAGATGCCAGTACAGGTGCTGGAGGCAGTGGCAGAGAGCTGTGCTGAGGAGGGGACTTTGGTGCTTTTCCTCTGGGGCAGCTCACTCAGAGCTCTCTCATCCCCACTGCACAGTGCAGGCATGCAGAGAGTCTCGCTGTCAGGTGCTCCTCACTTGCCAACACCTACCCAGGGTGCTGTTTGCATGTTGGCATGATGGAGTCTCAAAGCTTGACTCCTAGAGCATAACAGGTGTGGAAGCCATAGGAGAGAGAGCCTTTTGCCCCTGATGCTTTCCACAAAGGAAGCTTTCCTGTGGTCTTATCCATTAGAGGTGGAAAGACCACCTGCCCCAGAGGGAAATGAGTTGACAGAAACACAGCAAGATTCTGGGCAGGGAATAGCCCTGTCCCTGCCACAGTCCAAAGCTGCCAAAGTGGTTTTTGGCTAGGAGGATGTTGGGCACAGCTTTCCCAGCACTGTGGCATCACCCGCTTTCCTTCCTCCTCTCCTTCCTACAATGGGCAGAGCTCCTGTTGCTGGCTCCACCTGCTCTTAAAGAAAAGAATTGTCAGGGCAGCTGTAACTGTGTGCCAGCACCTGAGGAAATGTGTCCACCCTGCTTGGCCCAGGTGTTCATTTTCATCATTGACACAGGAGGACACAAATACCACACAGATAAGGAGAGCTGCCAGCTGGGCTGACTGCTGTAAGAGAACATGGTCTTCCTGGCTGTTCATAGGCATAAATGTGATTGCTGCTGCTGTGGCTTTCTCCCCTGTAAAATATATTTTTGTGGTGGTTTCTGTGGGAAAAGTTGGACTAGTTGGGGTCATCTGAGCAATGTCTTTTCCCTCAGAAAATGCTCAGTGTTCCAGAACAGAGGCATAGTTTGCTGGGCAAGGAGGTGCCCAGTGGTCCTCACTGACACAGAGCCTGGAGCCACAGAGTCTTTGATGCTGGTCTGTCTTTTTGTTGGCCACTAACACAGCCAGGAATACTCTTTGGAACCACAAAACACTGAGGCTTTTTGTAAATCTAATTTCTAACTGAAGCACGCTGACATAAAGTCACTGGAGTCCTGACAGGCTGTTCAGTGTTACCACCACTGCTCACACCTCAGTCACAATCTTTTCCCCTCCCTTGCAGAATGGCCAAAACCGCTTTTAGAAAAAGTGGTTCCACAGAAAGAATATTTCTCTGCTAGATCTTTTTTATTTATCATGGACCTTACAGTTCTTGGGGACCATTCTTTCCCAGGTGGAGATCCAGTTTTTCAGGTGCTCTTTTTCCCCACATAAGGTCTGGGCTTCCTATATCAATTCAGACAGAAGTTAACCCAAAGCACAAAAAGCTTTACTGACTTACTCTTTATAAACACAGGAAATGCAAGTTTTAACCACAGAAATAGCATTACTTCATTTTGAATATTACATCCAAAGCATAAAAAGTGTTAGAGAATATGAATGCTCTCGCTGACCATTTTAATGTTCATTTTCCTACTACCACACTGCACAAGAATGAGTCATCGGTGAATCCTTGTCTCTGTATTGCCATATGCAGAGACAGTGAGGAAGGACATGCCTGTGACTAGGCTTGCAGGTCTGGGGGACAGCATGTGCTCCCAACTGACACACCCCACATGCTGGGGACAAGCGGCCTTTCTTGTGTGACAAGGTGTCAGTGGTTGTACGCACTAGAACACATTCACCTATCACAGAAGTCTGGAAATACCAACATTGCTACATCAGCTGTGAATGTGAACAGTAGAGAGAGGACCTGGCCACTACGCTAGAACAGCACAGAGTTGGAATAAGTTACTTTCACATAGTCACGTAGCCAGAATGGGATGGCAAATCCACAATTCATTTAATGGAAGAATCCATGATCTCCTGATAATCTTGTCTTTCTAAATTCTTCCAGGACAGCTTGTAACATGCAAGGAAAAAAACACTAACCAAAATAACCGCTCCCCCGACAAGATCATAAGGACCTGGGAAGATCCGCAACACAATGAGCTGCAGGACCATGGCGATGACTATCTCCAGGTGCTGTACAGTGCTGACTAAAGCAGGATGAAACTTGCTCAGGGCATAGTAGACCCCTAGGAAGGCTGCAGTGGAGCACATACAGATAGCAAGGAGATAGGTCCAGGTTTCTCCATCCAGTGGGATGATGGGCTCTTGAAGTAAGAACATGGTGGATGCTCCCCACACTGTTCCTGTCCAACTAAAAGTGAATAGTGCTGTCCACATGCTGATGTTATCTTTGATTGTCCTATAGACTATCATGGAGAGAGCAGTGGTCAAACCTGCCATAATGGTCATGGTATAGCCAAAAGCTTCCTTCCAAGTGCTCAGCAAAGAGTTTTCCTCCTTAACAATGTTGGGGATCATGACCAGACAAACACCAAACACACTGCCAACTACAGTAATTATGTCTATGTAAGCCATTCCTTCATCTATGAGTAAAAAAGCCAAAATGGCACTGAACACTGTAGTAGTAGCCCTCCACATAATGGTCCCATTGCTGGGGGGAACTATAGAGAAGGAGGTATAAGCACAGGTGATAGAGATAACATTGCAGACCCCATAGAAGAAGAGCCGGAATCTGTAGCCTTTGGGGCCAAAGGGAGGCTCATGGTGATAACACACAACAGTAATGGACAGCACCTGTAAGACTGAACGGATAAAAATTAACTGTAGGGATGGCACTTTGGAACGATCAGAAATTAATCTTGTAATTAGGGCCACACATCCATGAGCCACAGCAGATCCAAAAAGGATTACCCACATTTTCCTTGACTGCAATGTATTTCCTTCAGGAAAAGGCTGGGATTGCCCGATCTCACTGGGATTTGGCAGTTGCGCTGGCTGAAGCTTGGTGCCTATTGTACCAAAAAAAGTCCTTTCTCTCTTCTTCCCATCATTCAGTAATCTTTTCTTAGGATTATCTTCCATAAATACTCCAGTATCTTCACTAACACCCTCATATCCCTCTTCTCCTGGCTGGGGATAATGAGAAGTATATTTCACTGTTACTGTGTTGGGATGAATTTTCACTCGCTTTTTGGCTGGGTATTTTTGGGAAGATGGATCCATTTCCTCAGAGAAATGTCCTGGTCTTAACAAACAAACAAACAAAAGCCAAAACCAAACAAAAACAGAGAAACACTTATTTTTATTTAATGAATAGTGAGACATTCCTTAGTATGTAAATGCTGTTGATGTTTACAAGCTATTTTTATCAACCAAGTCCAAATACCAGTAGTCTGCTCTTGGTTTTGCTTTGTGAGTTATTTCTAAATACCTTTGATAGGCCATTTGGAGCTTCTTAAAAGCCAACCATGGAATGTCATTTTAGTCACTAGTTTTTGAAAATTACATATATTCTCGCTATGTGTGTAGTGCATAGAATGCATTCTAGTATATTCTTATTCCAATGAGAAAGCTCTCTTGCTAATCTCTTTGGACAGCAAATACCCTGTAATTATGAAATACACTTAGTGCTAATTGCTCACTAACATTACAAGATTATGGAAGAAATTTAGCTGGAGGAGAAGATCACCTCATTTCTAAACTGACAGAGGGCAACACAGGGAAATAGGGAATATCCCTGACCAAGTCATCATAGTTAGTATATGAACAAGATGCTTTTAAACAGTAATTTGACAGTGTTAAAAATTCCTTGTTTTCACATCCTTTTATTTCCAGTAATTGATTTTGCAACAGATTTGGTCTTCATGGGGAAAATTTAGAAGGGCTGACCCAAACTACTAACCTGTCCTTCCCACAGCAGAGATTTAAAAACCACAGCAACAGACCCATTACCCATCTGTCTCCTATTGAAGGTCCTTTTTACATACACAAGCTAAGTGGTGCAAGCTCTCCCCACGGGGCCTCCAGTTCATGCTACCACTGTGACACACATGTGGCACCGCATGTGTCACCACAAAAGCAACAGCCTCCCAAAATGAGCAAGCAATCTCTTCACACATGGCCTTCACCAGGTTGGTCTCTGCTACCACAACACATGCAGCCTGCCCAAGGGGAGCCCACCCATGGCCTTAATTCCCAGCAGCTCTCTGCTGAGTGTGCCATTGCTGTCCCCAGGCCCAATGTGACAGCAATAGGTCAGTTTAAACCAGGCACTGGGATGTCACTGAGATCACTTCCTGCAGTGCACTCCACTATCTATGCAAACAACCCTTCCAAGTGGAGCAGCAACAGGAGAAATAAGACCTTCCCTGCTTTCTCCTCACCCCAGCAAATAAACCCATGCAGACCTTACCTGTGACTGAGAGATTTAATCCCGAACCAGAGGGGAAGACACCTCTTGGTCATCTACATCTTTGTCCAGGTGTCTACACAGAAACAGTAGATGCTCTCAGATACCAGTCAGGAAAAGTTACAATCATCTCAGCACAGAAAGTAACACCCAAGGGAGACATGAAACATTCTACTTGCTTTTCCAAGCCAAATATGTGAGAAGCACTTTAAGGTCATGCTCTGTGGCAACTGGCAACCCTGGTGCATCATTATGAAAAAAAAAAAACACAAAAAAAAACACCACCACAAACTCCAAAAACTTTTAAATGGAGAGAAAGCAATCAGTGTCCGGGTGTCTTGCCAAGACCACTCCTCAGCCACCTCTCTGAATTACTGGTGAACTAACCCAAAACACACGTGATGGTTTTGAAGGCATAAGGCTCCTACAGCTTAATAACAAGAATATGCACCATCCCATGCCTGCTGCCCTGTCTCACCAGTGCTGCAGAGGAGAGGATGCCCAGGAGGACCCATCCTCCTGATCCATCCCCAGGAGCCAATCCCAGCCCTGCAGGCAGCAAGTTTGGCCTCTGTGGTGTCAGGTGGGGATGAACAACCCTGCAATGCTTGTCCATAGGAAGTGTAGAAGTACTAAAGCAGATGGGTGCTCGAGGTGCAAGATGACAGCCAAATGGACAACTGGACTGAACAACACAGTGGTGTTTTTTTTCCAGGGAGACCATAGATCAAAGACAATGTAAAAGTGGGTGCAATAGCTCTGCACACAAATACTTAAAAAAATATTTTTAAAATAAAGGCCAGGTTCAGCCTTTGCATTTTCTCCACCCATAACCTTCAACAGCTAAGCATTGCCTGGATCTCCTGGCAAAAACAATTTACATAAGAATGGGACATTCTACCTTTTTCTACTAGGAGTATTTACTACACCCAAGCTAACCTGTAGCCTACTTCTTGAAGGCAGAGTGAAATCCTGGTAGGTATCCCCATAACCGTGAACAGGGAGAAGGGTCGGCACTGA
Source organism: Chloroceryle aenea (assembly GCA_013399075.1). Lineage (NCBI taxonomy): Eukaryota > Metazoa > Chordata > Aves > Coraciiformes > Cerylidae > Chloroceryle > Chloroceryle aenea. The sequence continues at coordinate 1,012,146 of VWZY01008953.1, forward strand.
GTCCCAGCTCCAGAGGGAGGCAGCAGCACTGGTTTGGACCTGCACCTGGAAGTGAGGTATGTTGGGGCAGTACCTCACTCTTGCTCTGGTAGACTACACTCCCAGCTCTGAGATACCTTGCTGAAGCAGAGATCAGTAATGTTAGAAGAGAGGCTTTGAGGACAAAGAACATCTATGCAGGTGCAAGCAGCACAGGGTCACAACACTTCTGTTTATGTTTCTGCTGCCAAACCATTTTCAGCAAGCCAGGCTGAAAAAACAGTGTACCCAGTACACTGCTAAATGGTGGAGAAGTACTCTGAGCTGCCCATTAATGTACAGTTTAAATACTGCAGGAAACTTGAGAAGAAACAGCTGAAATGCCAAGGAGAGTAAATAAAGACAGTAAGAGCTGGAATGAGCTGCACTAGTGAGCAGTTCAAACTACCCATCAACCATGTAAAAACACCGTACCAGAATCTACCCCAGAAATCTCACCTGATACTTGCACTTGTTCTTCAGATGAGTTTTTAGTTTCAGATTCTTATAATATGCAAATGCAAAATTCTCCAGGAAGGCAGTGACTTGCACAAGCACCCCTTTTCTTACCTGGCATTTTCATTGTGTTAGAATTCACAATTCTGCCTTGCTGTCCCACATCTTTAAAAAAAAAAAAAAGATTATCTCAATTCAAGGCACCATATATGGTTTAAGAATAAAATAAGTGGGAGGAAAAGAGGACAAAAGGTACACAACGGGCATTGTTATCAGAGTGACAGCGAATCTAGCCTGTATAAATTCAGTCATTTCACTAAGCAACAGCTGAGTACATGCTGCAACTACCGCTTCATGAAAACAAAACCAAAATTACTCTTTTTTTTTTTACCATTAGCATACAATGATAACTTACTTACTGAGTTTAGATTCTATTTTCTTTCAACAAATACAGGAAACAGAAAAGAGACAAAATGCAGTTGTATATTTAGTACTGAACCCGTGCAACATATTCAGAGATCTCTATGGAGGAAAACAATAGATCATGAGCACATAGCTCAAAATGGCTGTCCTATACGGACACCGAACTCCCTGCAGTATCCTTTGGCACTAAGAATGCCAACACCTGGAAGGGCTGTAATGTGAAAAGGCAAACACATGAGAAAGGCAGGAGGTGAGAAGTAACAAAGAACAAAAAAATAGCAAGAGTGCTCAATCCAAATTTTAATTTTCTCTATTAAATATTGAGTGTATCACAAATGTTATGCCAACTCTCACACAGTACATTTATTTGTACCCTTTGGCGACATTGCTTTTCTTAACCAGTGAGAATTTCAATGGAGACTGAGATTAATGCATATCCCAAATCCATCATATTTGTCCCAGACCAAAATTTAAAATAAATGTAGAGAACTGGCTACTTCTCTTTCCATTAGTGCCTGTTGTGGAGATCACACGGAAACTTTATTTTTCTTTATATCTGGAAACATACTTTGCTTTTGAATCAAGTTTAATACAAGGCTGCAGATTAAGTACTATGCAAAAATTTCCTCTTATGTGACAAAACAAACATTCCCAATTCAAATGGCAACCTGGGACACCCATTTAAATTACTAGCTCATGGAAATCACTGACTGCCAAAGTGTGAACTCCATTTTCCCCATGGGTGAATAAACAGTCACAATGATTCAATAAATGTCACAAACCATTAACAGAATATACACCATTACTTCCTTTAAAAGAACAAAATCCAAATACTCCCCTCCTGCACGCCCCCCCTCCCCCCAATCACTACAGACATGCTGATGTAGAAGTAAGTGATTAGATGCCACTTGAGGCTGAGTTCTCCTTGCTGCACCTAAAGGAATTAAAGCTTTGAGGTCTGACTGGTGATCCTAACCACCAATTTTCAATAAACTCACAGAAGAATACTCCTGTCTTCTGACAGATTTGGCCAAAATCAGTCAGATGACTGAAATGTTATTATGAAAGATTTGAAGATGTGACAATTGCAGTGACAATCTGTGGAAAAAAACAAGTGGTCATCTGTCCCCATGCTCTGAATGGCAGGCCTCTGCCTCTTCTGTGATAGATCCCCCAGACACTGGCCAGATTAGACCAAGGGTACCAGAGGGCTTTAAGTAACCTCTGCAGGATAACTACAGAACAACAGGTTTCCTGGAATGCAAAGGACCTGCTCCATCTCTACAAACCCACGTATCTGACTGAATTAAGTGCTTCTGTGCACAGTGCATCAACTCCTTACAATGCAGGCTTTTCTCCTGATTCTTTATGAGGTGCAGGACAACATCCTAAATTCCTATTGCTGCATCCTCTCCATTAAAGCCACCTTAACGTGGCTGCATATTCTTCTGGTGCATAGTAGTTCAGACAACCACACATGCCCAGGGATCTACACACTCATGAGGTCTGGTTATTGTAACACAATGGGAGCCCAGGGGGAAGACAAGGCAACATAAGGTGCCCCACAGGCAATTAAATGATGCTGTGACTGAGATGGCCTACATTTCTGCCCTGCTTTTAAACTATTGGACAAGGTGCTCACTGGTACCTTTATCGTTTTATACAGGTGGTCTGACTACATCAATCAATTTTATTAAAAACTTTTAAATTTGATTATGATATCTTTTAAACTCAAGTCTTCATTAAACTCTAGTATTAATAGGTATTAAAGAAAATGAAGGAGCAATTATATGAAAGGAGTTTTTAGTACTTGAGCACAAGAGCAAACAATATACACAAACCAACAAACCAGTGTCCCATGTCTTCAAATGACAAGAGTCACATCCAACAGCACAGCCTGGAGTCAAGAGCCTGTGCGCTCTTCACAGCATTCACACATAAACCTTTCACATAAGCCCCAAGAATTGTTGGTAGATTCCTGATACAATTTTTCTACCTCAGAACCAACCCACATTTGTGCCGGCTCACTAAAGCTGCCACATGCAATTTCAGTGAGACCACACATGACACCTTTACCTTCTCTCACTGACCTGTTCTCTTGCTGTATATGGGCTGCAAAAGCGCCTGGTTCCATGAAAAAATACTCTTCCCTGATTTCTGCATCCGTGTCCAGCACCCACTGCAACTACCACCGCAACAGCAGCAATGCTCACACAAAGCGATTTCTGAAGAAAAACAACTTTGCCCGAAATCGTCGCATTCCAAACCCCCTCATCTGAACAAACCCCTTTAGATTGTAATTCCAGGCACAGGGGGAAAGAACGCTTCAACAGACATATGGAACCAGCTTGGCTAGATCCAAGACCTTAAATAGTACATTACAAAGAGCTGAAGCAGAGCACAATCGGCACGCTCAGGTTTACCTGAGCAGACGACCGGTTACAATTTACTCAGCGCTTACTCCTTGGGATCTTCTCCCAGCAAACTGCAAAAGTCTGGCGGGGCAGTAGCCTGGGGCGCTGCGGGGACAGACGGATGAAAATCAGCAGACGGGGCTCGGAAGCTATACATGGAGGACGGCGCAAATTGCGATGGCAACTATCCCGTTCGCACCGTCCAAGATACCGAGAAGGGGAAGCGGGGACCCTCCGGTGAGAACACGGGGAGCGGGTTCCGTAAGGAAGCCCCAAGGCTGCCGCAGACCCCGCGGCAGGTCTGGCCTCTCCGCCAGGAGGAGTCGGACAAAGGGCCGCTACTCGGGCTCTTTGCCCACCAGGCCCTCCTCTCGCCGCCGCTCTGCAGACCCCGCTCCTGCTCCGAGACACTTACCGGTGCCGAAACACCCGCCCGGCGCCGCCGCCTC
>VWZY01008953.1:1029791-1099702 GCA_013399075.1 Chloroceryle aenea
GGGGGGGGGGTGGGGGGGGGAAGTGAACTGATTTCTTGAGAGTTTGACATTGTGTATAAGGTGCTTGAGCTTTGTGTTCAAAATCCATTCAGTCTTAGGGCATTTTTCACTCTGGTTTCATGAGTGTAAGGCACAATTCCACTGTCAGTTTCTCTTCTTGCTCTCTTCTGTTCAGACTTCGCAATATTTTTTAAGAATCCTTTCCTTGTCAAGCTCCAAAACTGTTTTCCTTCCTCTCTATACTACAGTGGTTTTCCACAGTAGCTGTATGTAAGTTCTCAGTTAATAGACTTGGTAAAATTCAGTTTATTTTGAAAGAAAAAAAAAAGTTTATGCATTTGCATCACACATCTCTTATCTGAAGAAAGAAATTTAAGAAAAAAGCTCTGTAATAGGGCAGAGCATCATCCATTTGGAAGGGGAAGGATTTCTTGATTCTGACAGCCAAGAACTAGATAGCTTAGTGTTAGGAGCAAGAATCTCACCAGCTAGCTGACAAAATGATTTGTCCTTAAAATAATCCACCGTGTTTACAAATTGTCTTTTTGACCTTAAGAATTCATTTTCCTCTGTAACCTGAGGGCTCTGCTCACAAAAGAGATCACAGACTTTAAATGTGCATTTCAGTCTTGGGCTTGTAATGACAACTGTTTGGTGATTTCAGGAAACCATTTTATATTTGCAAGTCAAAATTGAACTACCATACTAATTGTTTTCTATTTCCCTGTAACACAGTTTAATTGTATCCAAGTCTTCACGAGTCTGGGAGTTTGGAAGCAGAGTAGAAATCAACTTGTACATTAGGAACACTCAAAAAAAGCATACTTTTAAATGTTCACATTTAAATAAATGAATTGTAAAACCCCCTGCTATTGAAAATGATACTTTAAAATGTGTTCAGGTTCCCATTTTTCTAGTGAATTAAAATCTCATTCTGTTTTCTTTTTTCCTCCTTTGGCAATTAGTTTGATACCTCATTCTTCCAGATCGTTCTCCTGGTGTTTGAGTAAGGTCAACAGCTGCTCAAAATGACAACCTGTTTTCAAGTGTGGATGCCAAATTGCATTTTCATGTTTGAGAAATATCTTCTGTCTTCAAAGAAAACATGGACAGTCTTCTTAGAGAAACTTTTAACTGTTCCATTTCTGCTTAGTGATGTTAATGAATCTGTGCTCCATCTTTTGAGGTGTAATTGCAAACTTGTGGAAGAGACTTTTGTCCTCATTGGTAAGGAACTCATGACAATTTTTAGATTTAAATAATTATTTTCCTAGCATTGCTCTCTGAATGCTGGTGAGATGCTTTAGCTTCAATGTGAGAAATTTTGCCAAAACTACTAAGTGGCTCATTTTGCGTTCTCTAATTTGTCCAAAGTATCTGGAACTGGAAGATGGCTATATTGACTGCAGTTAATTTCTGAATAAAACAGGGGCACAGAATTTCCCCGAATTCTGACTGTGAAGGAAGTTTCAAGCTTTTGGAGTGCTTGGTGTTGCGCTTCACTAGTGTTGTTTACTGATAGGGTTGGCATTAAAACAAGTTTTTATTTTAAAGCTGCAGCATCCACAAGTTCTATCAGAAACAAGCCTTTGAAAATAGTAAACTTTGATCCATTGATATTTCTGTGGTGTCTGCCTGTACCTTCTGCAAGGAAATAAGTGATTTCAGTCTTACTACAGTAGAATGGCAACTTAACTGCATCAGTTTAATGTGAATCTGATAACACTACATGCTCCATATGCTCTTCTAGGAGCCTTTTTCATAACACTCTAGTAATTATAGTATGAGTTTTGTTACTGTGAAGGAGCCTGGGTGTTTCTGTGCTCAGACACAGGTAGAAGACTTTAATGGCAGCCCTGTAGGGGAGTGAAAACTGGGCCTATTTTATATCAGTTCTGTGTGCTAGAGATGTCATTGCTGCATACCATAATGTCTATATGAAAATGAGTTGTGTACTAATAAAATAAATGCAGTCCAATATACATTTTCAGATACACCACCAAAGGCAGCAGATGTGATATGACAACTGTGTCATTTCAGATCTGCTCATGATACTCCTGTCTACAAGGTTAATTCCTTCTTAGCTTCACTGGTTTTTGTTGTGTTTTGTTTTTATTGAAATGATACAAAGAGGAAAAAAAAACCAAAACCAACCCAGGCATAAAAAGCTCAAATACAGACAAGGGTGGGTTATTTTGCTAGATGTATCAAATAGGGAATTGCCTGTGAATTCTTGATATTCATGAGTTTTGTACTTCTGCAGAATGTGTGATTTTCTTTCTTTCAAGGTGTACATTTTAAAACATAGAACAGCTATGTAAAGTATACAGTCAAGTCCAAGTTTCTGCCTGCAGGTATGACAGGTGCTTTTCATAGGAAATGCACAAGTAATTCCCAGTATTTCTGGAAAAGAGGAGTAAGCCTAAAGGGGTTAGTTAAAAAAAAAAAAAAAAAGTAGTCTGTTCCATTTTCTCTCTCTGGCAGTATTAAGACCAGATTTCTGAACATTTTTGATAAAGAAATGTAAAACTCAGTGATGGAAATAGCTCTAGAGCTGCACAGCTTTTGCAGCATGCTTTTCTCTTTTGCTGCCTCTTCCAGCCAGGTATGGGAAGGCCCACTATCAATCTAGCATGTCTGCTCTGCTTTGGGAGTGGCCAGAGGATTGAGTTAGGTTGGTAAGGTGTTTTGCTAGAGACTTTACAAATGCACATTAAAGAAGGATATCCTTCCTGAAAAACATTATTTAGAAGTTAAGGTATGACACAGTCAGGAGAATACAGTAATAACAGTAGAACAGGCCGGGCTGAGCTACAGAACAAGAGGTGAGATGGCTCTTATCTTTCCTTCTGGTCATGGGCTGAGAATTGATTAGTGTTGGACTTGAAATGTGCAATTAATGATGAAAAGGGCCACTGGCAACTTGGACTGTATTGAACATGAACTGTATAATGGAGTAGGGAGGTGAGCTCAACCACATTACATGGGAGAACCTGTCACATCTATAATATTAAAAAGCTGTCTTCATATTAGAAAGCTGCAGTGGTAGAGTACTCAGTAATTTAGAGCATTTAGCATAAAAAATCTGAATGAGCTAATTTAGGCTATTAAAATGGCTGCAGTAAAATATGAATATTGAAAGCTTATAAAAGCTCTAAGCAGTAATTAGGGGTGCTGTTTAATATATAAAATTCATTAAAGTTGAGCAAAGAAAAATCTTGCTGCGGCTCACAAGGGGAAGTGTAAAAGGAAAACTCTGCTTTTAATTTATTCTTATCTTCTATTTATTTGATTCATTTAAAATAACTGAGACACATGAAACTAGATTATGCTCTTCTCAGGCACAGTATAATTTGGATATTCCCATGTCCTTACTAAAACTGGAGAAGATAGGCCTTGCATGTTTATCTAATTTTATACTTCTGTTGATGGGGGATTAGAAACTACATCATGAATTTTGTGTCTGCTCTGTATTTTCTGAAATGTTTCCATTTTAGAGCTTCTGAGATGATAGTTGAAGTAAAAGCTATACTTTTCTGCCTGATCAAGTAGCTTCCTCATTTTTAGCTGGTGAAAGATTTTTGGCAGCCTGTTCTCAAAAGCTCCTTGCTAGAGCTGTCTGACTGCTACTGCTCAGATAATGGCAGCTCCCTGAAGAAAATGAAGAGAAGTTCTGTTTATAGCAATTGGCTCTGGATGGCCATTTTGATGCTGCAACTGTCTAATTGAGCAGTTAAGAGAAGATTCAAGCTAAGTCCCCATCAACCTGTAGACCTTTGGATAAGCTCAAACAATAGCCAAGAAGCTGTGAGGAAATGTAAGAAAGCTCTTTGGCAAGAAGTTCTCTAGTGTCACAAATTTCTTCAAAAACTCACCAGAACCTGCAGTGGGTTATTCTGAATTTTGAATTACATCTTGTCACCTGGAAAGGTACTTCTCCAAAAATGTTTACATACCTCTGCTTTTGAGCCATCCACCTCTCCCTTTTCAGTAAGGTCATTGTTAGTCTTTCTTGTGACAGTGAGTTGCATTAAATAAATGGAGTGGGGCATTTCATTTTGCCACCAACTTCTTTTCTTAACTACTTTCCACTGGTGACAAATCAGGATTTCTCCTTCACACCTCTCTGCTAAAATATTGGTGATCTTTCTCTAGCATGTGCTTTGGCCATTCCGAGTTTGGGCCACTGCAGTAGGTAGAGCCTTATGGGGTGAGCCTGTGAGCGTGTTTGAAAGTTTAGGCAAAGGCCCTTTGAGGCTGTGGAATACTCAGAGGCTCTCTTACCAGCAGTGTTTATTGATGAGTAATCTTTGGTTAGCTCTCGATGCTGATTAGCATCAGCATCATTGTCTACTAATGACAACCATTGCCTTTTTCCAGGAATGACAAATATATCAAGATTTCTATCAAATTTGAGCTGTTTTGCTCATTGTTAAAGTGCCTTCCCTAATGGAGTCTGAGCATGTCCATTCACTGTTTTTGAAACCCAAACTAGAAGAATTAATATTTTGTGTGTCACTGAACAAGTAATACTGGAAATACTTTAATTTGCTCCGTTACTCTTCAGTTTTATACTCACTGCATCTTTCTTGAGAAGCATTTCTGGAACATAAAGCTATTAATTTAGTTGGCTTTTCCTCAGATTAAAGGGGTAGTGCTTTTTCTTGTTACATATAGCTGTACAAGTAAATGGGTATAACCTTGACCACTCAGCTAAATTCTCCATGAAATAGTGCCAGTGCTCCTAGAGCAATCTTTTCAGCACTACATTAATGTGCTCTTTAGCATTTCTCTTAGCAGGACTGTGATCAGTACAGTATTTCATAATTTCTGAAGATAGGCTCAGATTTAGACATAATGTAAGTATTAATGGGTAGAAATTATTCTCTGGAAGTGATTATGCTGTTAGTTCGTTCATTCAGGAGAAAAAACTGACTTGTCCTGTACCAGGAAGCTGCCTCTGATCCTAAACTGATACAGTCATTTATTAAACTACCTGCAGTCATTTAATTTTTCTATTATTATTATCAGCAAAATCATTGCTTACTCTTCTCTGAGATTATGTTATGGTCCCTTAAAAGCCACTTGCCAGTCAAAGTTTTATTTAAACAGCAAAATGATTTAAAATGTCCTGTTTACAGATGATCATCTTGGAAGATGACTTAAATCTGATTATGTTAGTGTGGATGAAGTGTAAGAGACGTGGGTGATGTTATCTGTGTATGCAGCTCTACTATGGTCTCCATGTTAAGGCAGTGGGAGTCTTTAAGCCTGTGATGCAGAGCTGCACTTTCCCTGTCCAGGCATTTACTTGTAAGGGAAGTGGTCTCACGGGTATTGGAAAATGAATTGAGTTGGGTTAAGCTCTGTCTTTGAGAGAACAGTTGCATTTATCAGACTGGGATTTATAATTTATTCCTTTCTTTGAAGTCACTCATTCATGTGGTAATGTTTCATGTACTTTTTTATCATTGAGAGTTTTATTGTAACTTCCTGATTTCCCATTGAGGGAGTGTAGTTCTGTGGGGCCCAGACGTTACCAAGGAAATTGCACTTAGTGGGGGGAAAAAAAATCTCCAAATATTTTCATGGGTATTAGCTATCTTTTGAGTAGGTGTTTTAGATTCATCGAATGTACTATGATTTTTTTATCAAACAAAATAGGGATATGTTTCTTAGATTTAAACTTTTTGAAGAGTTATATATTATCATAACCTATAAGTTAGTTACATAATGTGACTTTTCCTAAGACTATAAGATGATGTGCTTACAAGCAAAAAAAAAAACTTGTCAGCTGTGATTGCTTTTACTACCTCCTTTTCCTAATTTTTTTGCCTTCTTCCTTCCACTGAAAATAAATAAATAAATAGGCTAACAACTCAGAGGGACAAAATGATAAGTATTAAATTCTGTGCTACTGAAGCTCTGGGATATTTGCATTTTTTTTTTTTTTAACTGTTGAATTCTGGAAGGTTTCTGAAACAAGACTTTCAAGTAAGAAACGTGTATTAGTTTGAAAAAAGAGAAATCAGTCCTTTAAAATAGTTCTTCAGTATGCTTTTAATTATCTTTGTATATTCCAAATGCTTTAAGGTAGTAAAGAAGCCTAAGGATTTTTGGCAAATACATGCTGCTTGGATGGAAACCCAAGAATTTTAACAACTGTTTCTGGGGAATGTCTCAGCTTTTCTTGGTCTACACAATTTATATCCATGCAGGCAGTTTCATGTCACTTTTTGGAGATTCACAACTTTTAGTTTGGTTTTTGAAGGCAATGTGGCTTTGCAAGTCCTTTGGTCACTCCTGTTCCTGCCCGGACAGTTGAGTGGGCAGAGGAGTGCTTGGGGTTCCCTGTGCAGGAGGGCGTAAGGAACAGCAGTCCAGGGTGCTTTTGTATTGTTTATTTTGGTCCTGTTTTTAAATAGGTCAGGGGTTAATTTTTTTTTAATATGCTACAACATAATACGATAATTAAATGCATTCTGAAGATTATTGAGGTTCCTTATGTATCTTTTGAACCAATTTCAATCTTATTTGGAGGGGGTGGGGAGTGTGGAAAAGGCAAATCTCTGCAGTTTTTTAAAGGTAGATAACTGAGTAAATTCACTGTGTTGTTACCATCTCCCTTTCCCAGCCTTCTCCTACATATACACACTCTTATAAATAAAAGCAACATCAGGATTTAGATTGTTGTTACGTGTTAGAGAATCCACAGAGTTACCATACAGTAATCTGTTGAGAACCAAGGTTTGTTGTTTCAACAGCTCATGAAACTGCTGGAAAAGACAAACACAAGGAAAGCATAAGCATACAGCAGTCTCAACTGGACAAACACAAATAACAGAGCTCTCTTATCAGGATGGCAGCAAAGACTTTTGAGTTTGTGGTTCTTGAAAACAGCAGTAATGTTCTTATCCTAGAAGAGAATCTTCAATATGATTTAAAAGAGAACAGTTACTTTCTGATGAAAGACAGCAGAAGGAACAGAAAAATGCATCAATACCTTCTTAGAAGTCCCTGTGAAGTAGTTGATCAGATTTAGAATCTCATTTGTTGGGTCGTTATGTATTCTCGTGGAAAAAAAAAAATAATTTGAAGTGGGATTGTATTTGGCTCTTCCAAAGCCACATAATCCACTTACTGCATTGACAGAGAGAAATCAGTGTACAAGAGCAAAGTACTGTTAGAAGAGATTTTTCTTGTCTGTGTGAGGAAATAGTTTCACTGTATACTTTTTTTTTCCCCCACTAGTTGTTACTATCATTCCTTAGGGAAAGGGGGTTGGTAAATTCAACCTGTGACACTTGGACAGCACATGGTCAGAAGATGGAAATGCATATTGATCAGTGTAACAGGGAGTAAGGCTGTATTATACCATAGCCATATTGAGTAAAATTTTACAGATTAATATTTTACTTTTCATTTAAGAAGCACTTCATTTAAGAATTACTTTTTGAAATTTGGCAACTTGTTGGGAGCTGTAATCCATTTACTCAGGAAAACAATTCATCTCTTTTGAGGTTTCAGATCAGATTTGACACCTGTCCTGAATCTTCAGTGCACACTGAGTTTTATGCAGTGCCAGTGACAAACAGGGAATTAATTATTGCTAGATTGCTAATGAGAGAACTATAGAATTTAATGTTAAAAAAACAGAAGGAAACTCAACTCTTAAATGAAAAAAAAATCCTGGTGAGTCCCACAGCCTTGTTACTAGTATCTTTTAAGAATGAAAGTGAGAATTATCTACAGGACAAGTAGATTACTGGAAGAAAGCCATGTAGGATCAATTTAAACAATCAGTTTTTCATGTTAGGGCTAATTTATTAATTTAGTAAGAAACAATTATGTTCATGGGATCCTGATAACAAAGCTGGTATTAAGGTGGTCTTTTGACTTCCATCTGAAGAAAAGCCAAAAGACCATGTGAATTTTCAATGATAAGCATCACAGCTCAAATATTTAATTATAATGGCAAACCTAAGTAGAAAGGAAACAGTGTGACTTTGTAAAATATATCTTGTTTATGTGAACGTTAGCACTGTGTCTCCTCGAAATAGTAAGACAGAAGCAGAACACAGGATAAAATGTAGAGACTCAGTTTGGGGTAAAAGGATCTCGGGAGGTGCTGAGACCTAGTGTTTGAGGTCAACAAGTGAATTCTGGAGGATTTTATGGAGGGTAAGAAAGAATACAGTTAAACAGTACATGTACCCAAAACCAACTGCTGGCTACAGAGCAAAGATTTATCCAGTTTCTCCTCCCTCTTTCTTCCCTCATTTTCTGAACTTGGTGATCTTGTCAGTGTAGTCTGCATCATAGCAGCAGTTAACTTGTTGGAGAAATATATTATAAAATTGTTAATATATAATTTTTCATCTGGAAATATTTCCTATATAAAAGAGGAGGCCTAGGAAAATGTATGATCTCTTTGAGACTGAGATAGGGAAGCAGTTGTTGAAAGGTGATTTTGCTGGTAGAGCTGGATTTGGTTACAGGAATGTAAATGGAGGCACAGGCTCACGAATGAGGGAGAGGATGGGACAGGACAGTATGGGACTTTCATTCAGGTCAGTGGAATGGGGAGGGAAGTTGGTTCCTGTCAGGAAGGTGTTATTCTTCTGGCCGAATCTGCATGCCTTGAGTCCCAGTTGTTGAAAGTGAAGGAAGCTGCAGCAGGCAAGATCTGTGTGATTAGGGTTCTCATTTTGTGGCTGTGGGGAGGAATTAGCCTTCCTGAAGATGCGAAGGAGAAGCAGGAAAACTGGATCTGGTGTGGTCTGGCTGTGACGGTAGAGACATGGGGATCGTTGTGGTGTTCAAGACTGCTGAGGGGTCACTCTTCTCTGTGAACTTCACTTAGTACCTGGAGATTGCAGGGTAGATGTCAAGAAGAGAAAAGGGAATTTTGTAATGATAAAGGAAAAGATCCAGAGGGGAGAGGTAGGTTTGGAAAGCAGGTGAGAGCAACTGTGGTGTTGAATGTAGATAGTAATGAAACATGGCTTGGTTTGTTTATTCTCAGAGGGGTGTGATTTTTTTTTAACAAGAAAACAAAACAAAAAGCAAAACCAAAAAATTATACAAGGTAAATACTAGGGAGTGAAAATTATCAACTTCAAGGGTAACATTGATACAAAATCTGTGCATGTAAATACAGTCATGAAGAACTGGATTTTGAGTGTTATGAGGCAGTGTAGCTACACACAAACACTTGTCCTGTGCCCTGCTCTCGGCTTTTAACCTCAAAGTATTAGTCTTTCTTCACAGGTATTTCTTCTCCCAAACGCAGTGTTTTTATTATTGTAGCTGTATTGATACTGGTGTGTGTGCTTGTTTTTTTTTTTTAAATAAACAAACCTGAAACCCTAAAAAAAGACCTGAACCAGGAGTGGGCATCAACTTTTAAATGACTTTCAAGGTTAAGACACCATGCCCCTTCCTCGGTTATTGAAGGGTTTGATTCATGAAACTGATCAGCTAAACTCTGGACATAAAAAAAGTTAATTAAAATTTCAAGTTTTTGTTGCAAAACTTTGAGAGTATCTCAGTAGAAAGATTAAGGGAAAGTTGATTGTCATATTTTAAAAATATTGTTTAATTAGTCCCCTGCTTTATGACTGCTGCCAGCTGTCCACAGGCAGCAGGAAAATTTTTCTCTATCTTGATGTGAAAAGTGACTTTAACAGAAGGCTCTTCCTGCCATTCTTAACAGTTATTAACTAGAAATGAAACATTGGTTATTTGTGCTCTTGCCTGCTTTGCTCTTACCAGCCTTGGACCACTGTTTCTGGGCCTCACTGCCTTGGCGAGCCTGCAGACGTAAATATCTTGCAGCTATCTTGAATTTTATGTATAGATGTATAAGAATCAAACTCCGAAAGTTGATAGTTTTTATCCGAGCTAGAAGGATTGGTTGTGATTCAGATTCTCCCTGTTAAATCTGGGGTTAGTGGAATGTCCCTATAGAAGTTGTTGCACATGGGTAACTAGCCCGACGTACTTGGTAGACCTTATGTAGAATGAGCTGCTTACTAATAAGCGCTGTAACTTACTCTGTATTCTCATATCCATAGTGTCTTCCAGAAGGATTTCAACTGACATCAGTACTAGTATATGATCAAAGACTGGCTACTGTGAGAGCTTGATATTTATCTCAAAGCAGAAAATATAATGGGGAAGTGTTTTTTATCTTTGTCATGCAGAAAAATATTTGAACTGAATTTAGAGGATGTGAGAAAGAAATTGAAACACTTTTCAAGGTCACATTGCAGCTGAGAAACTACTGTAGTGTTTCTGTGTCATTGACACAGGTGTTATTTGGTGATCCAGAGTGTTTGCAAAAATCTCTGATTGCCCTTCATATTTTATATGGAGGGAATATTCTCTGCTTTAAAATGTACCAACCTTTCAAAGGTCAGACAGACAATTGATGAACAGGATATGTCATAGCTGAGATAGGCATTTATGACATGCACTTCCATGAAGGTAACCTGCTGGTGTAAGGCAGGCTTTTGAGACAAAGTGACACTAAATAAGCTACTGCTGGTAGTACTACTGTATTGTCAAGTTTTTAAATTGTGATAGTTGGAATTTCCCTTGAGTTTTTCTTCTGAGAATACTTAGTTGTCATTTTAGAGGTGTGCTCCTTTACCATGGTTCTTCATGTGGAATAGATACCTAACAGAAAATTGGTAGATATCTAGGTCTGGAGAATAAAGCAGTGTGATGCACTTGGTCTTATTGCTTATTAGAAGAAATGTGACCGTGATTTTTATGAAGTCTAGTGAGGTTGCAATTGTATACTCAATTTTTATTTTACTCACCGTATTTTAAAATACAGTGGTATTATTCTTTATCATAGGGATTTTACCCAAAACAAATAACAGGAACCTAAATTCAATTATGTTTTCCATATGCACCTATAGATGATTTACAAGTAGCTTGGACTTGCTTAAAGCAGGCATTTAATGATACATATGAGTGATTTCCCCCTTCAAAATGTCAGTGAAGTTTTTTCATGCTTCATGAATTCTGTGCACTTAAATAGAATTACAAGAGTTAGATCTCGGGTCTAAATATGTGGGGGTTTTGGGGTTGTGGTTTGTTCTGTTTGTTTTGTTTTTTCATGGGTAATGAGCTAAGCCTGCAGTGGGTTTCCAGATATTTCCTTTTGTAGACATAAAGCCACAGTGTTTATTTTTTAATTTCTTTGGTGTATGCGCTGTGTTACTCTGAGCCGTGGTTATTAATTGACAGATGAGTTACACTATGATGGCACTTAAAATGCACAACATGTATTTCTGAAAGCAGTCGTTGCCATAGCAACTTTCTAGTAGGTCACTGGCAGTGTTGTGTGTGAGTGTGTGTGTGTGTATGATTTGGCTGTTAATACAGACTAATACTGATAGAAAAATGAGATATGTGAGTCAGAAAGAAGGTAGCCCCCACCACCACCAGGGTAAGGTATTGGCAAGAAACTGGCTATCATCTGCTATAATTAGATGTTTTCTTTCTACTTAGGTGAAGATTATAAAAGAAAAAGCAACCAAACAAATTTCCTAACTCTCATTCTGCTTTTGCCTTGGTATCTTTATGGAATTTGGTTAGGAAAGGAATAGAGAGTCAGTTATCTAAAAGCAGTGTGTTGTATTTATTAAGATCTATTTTTAAAGACAAAGGACAAAGTACATCTGTATTACATGCTGGAGGTGAACATTTTGAGAAATGCTGCTTCTTCTGGATTTGTAAGATCTTTCAGCAAGGTGCAGTGCCTTTCCACAGCACTTCAGACCAATATAAGTCTTGTGATCCTATTCTCTCCTGGCTGCTTCTGTCTCTTCCCCAGCACTAGTTCTGTGCCCATGTGAACAAGGAGTGAGCCAGTTCAGGAGGCTAGTCCAGATAGAAACAACTTGAAGACGATTTTAAAAATTGCTAGATGGTTTCCTGAATTGTGTAAATGGGCAGAAAGCCACATACCAGTACAGCTACAGGAGAGAGGAACCTTGTAGCTGCAGTTCGGGTACTGACAGTGTATGCAGATGTTACAGATGGGGATTTTCAGAGGGGCTGTTTCCCACTGAGTTCTGGTTTTAGTTTTCTCTCAAACTTAACTAAAAATACTGTGCAGGGGCCTCTTCCCAGTTTATTTGCATTTGTGGTGTTCTCTGAAATAACTCTCTAATAATATCTTTTTTAAAATATCATTATACTGCTTTAATTAGAGAGCATTCACATCTTTTAGAGTGACCAACCTATGACCAGGCCGTTATTTTCAGTCTTGAATCCACACTGCCATAATACATTAGAAAATTAATGATTTAAGATAACACATTCTAGATTATGATAAATGAAAATAATGTCAAGCCTAGTGAATATTTTGTGACACTCTGATCCACTAGATTTTTCTAGTGTTATTGTAGTGTTTTTTAAAAAGTGTAACAATGTGAATTTTGTTTTGTGGGACTTGCTTTATCTCCAAAAGAAATGAACAAGCCACGCTGCGTTTGCAATTGAATCACTGTGATGGAATTGTTCTGCTGCCTGTGTGGGAGCAGTGAGAGATCATGGTAAGAAGTGGAGGGAGGGCAGCAGGACCTGAGCTGCTTCCTACCATTTCTTCTTTTCTCATGTCCCCTGTCTCTCCATTCAGTGGTTTGCTGAGGGCCAGACCAGTATCAAAGCTGCCATAAAGGAAGGAGACAGAATGTGTGGCCAGGACTCTACTGAAAAAGAGAATTTCTGTTCCATATTGTAGTGGCTTTTTTTCCTGCTGATCTGCAGTTAATTTCTCTGTGTTTTGAGAACTTGATTTGTGAAAGTGCTAAATGTTGATTTAACTCATAGAAAAAAGCAACTTTCTTAACTTTTTTAGTATTTAAATGATTGTTGATTGCTTTATTAAAGGTACTTGTATATACTGTGTACTCTGGAAAAGTTTGCTCTTAACCTTCCTCGAGGGTGAAGGCAGTGCCTATAGATTAATGTTTAAATTTGTTTGAATAATTTGTAGGGAGATGGAGGTAGGATGAGGTCCAAGAAAAGTTAAAGCTTGATTCTTCTCATATTTTCTGTAAGGATAGTTCCCAGAGGAAATGTGTTCTCTTATTTAACTCCTGGGGTTACAATTTTCAGTTAGAACTTGTTCTTATCTCATGGGAGTTGAGTCTGTTTAAGGAAGTGCTTCAGAATATTCCCACTCTTGCACTTGGAGCCTGACAATTTCCAGTATCAGTTACCATATGTATTTTCATTTTATTTAACTGCGTAAAAGGTACTGAAAATCTTCTTCCTACCGTTCTGAAGTGTGGAAGACAGTCTGCAAATTTTGCAACATGTAAAGCTGTACAGTCTGATCCCTTCTCTGCAGAAACAAAAGCTGAGAAGTCTTATGGGGAAAATAACCTCTTCTGTGGATCAGCTGCTGGAATTTCCCCTCTCACTGGAGAGCCTCAGCTTCTGGTGATGCCAGTTTCTCTCTTTTAGAGTTTTTGTTAAGTTTCCCTTGCGTTTTCCAGTAGTGCTTAAACAACTCTGCCTTTTCTACCTTCAGTGTCTCGTTATTTCCTGGTAGAGGAAAGAGTTCTCTTTTTTCCAGGCTAGAGGGTTGGTTTTTTCCTGCTCTCGTGTGTTAATTTTTCCTTTTTTTTTTTTTCTTGACCTTTTATTCACCATGAAAGGATTTGTAAGGCTGTGTATATCTAAGCAGAAGGCTCATGTTAACAGGCCTGTTACAGACCATCACTGTAATTAGGCATGGAATTCTACAAATAGCAAGTGGTTTTCTGTTTAAGTTGTTGAAGTTAGTGTGATATGCTCTGAACACTGACCTTAATTTTGCCACTCTTCCTATGAATGGAGCTGTGATCTTCCACAGACTGTGAAACAGCCAGATACCCTGAATCCCCAAACATGTTTTTGAACAAGTTTTGGTTGTATCAGGATTCCAAGGTGTTCTCTGACCCAGCTGTTGCTGGGTCCCTTGAAGATGTTGGTTTGTTCAGCTCCTGTAGATAGATTCTGGATTTCATCTGTTAGTCTGTTTTCTACGAGCCATCTCAGTGCAGTTACTCTGTATTTCTAGTCTATTGATAGTTAATCCTTGATTTCCTTTCTCAGTTTACAGGTGAGGTTAACTGTCTTCAGGGATTGGAGTGGGGGAGGAGGTTTGGTTGTTTTCTGTTTGGTTGGTTTGTTGTTTTTTTTTTTTTTTCAATGTGAAGGGCATAGGGTTACTCTTTGGGTTGCTGGAAAAGCCCAGGTTCTAGCTTTCCTGTACCACAGGGTTTCCTTTCTGGGTAGATTTAGAAAAATAAATCATTCTGCCATTTCATGCTGGAACGAGGCATTCATTATCAACATTATCAAGCAGCTTTTATCCCCTGGCAACCTTTTCAAGTGAGGTGAGATCTCTTCTTTTTTCTGTCTCTTTTAAGTGATCCATTTTGGCTAAGCTTTATCTGAGCTATTTTATGAAGCTGCATTAGTCCAATGAACTGTTTTGGTAAATATCTCCCAGATCAAATGTTCTTCCTTGTCTTGGAGGAAGGACTGCTGTCAGTGTTATGAGGACAAAGCACTTCTGACTGCTAGGCTTTGTAGTACGTGGAACTACAGTACAAAAATGAATGATGCCTGCTTAGATGTAGTCACACTATTTCTAGTTTTTGTCGTCTGCTTGTCTAACTGTTCAGAAATAAAGGTTTTCATGTATTTAGCAATGAAAAATACAGTATTTAAAAGAAAAAAGGAACACCAGTGTTTATAACTTACAGTCTGGGTATCCAAGTAAATTGTTGATAGCTTTAACAATTTGAGTTGTCAGCACGTCTTCAAATACATATGTTTGTATTGAGTCAAGAGGAAAAACAGTCTTAGAGGGCAAAGAGGAAGGAGGTGAGAAATAGGTCAGTGGAGTTAGCGAAGCCTGCTCTGATAATCCTGTTCTGTTCCTCACTGTCGTAAACCCACTAGCTTCCCGGTGCCGTGCAGGCTGCCCGCCCTCTGTGTACACCTCTACTGCAGCACCGTGCACCTTGGTGCTTTCCCTGGACTGGGCAGAGCAGGGCCCGTGGGCAACCAGCTCCAAGCTGCCTGTCCGATAATGGTAGAAAGAGTAGCTCCCCTGATCCTGGCCCTTGCTTCCACACGCACAGGCACTAGGCTCTGCCAGTGCTTATTTACAAATACAGTCTTTTGAGGTACCCATCCTTCAGTCAAATCTGTTAGAATTTGGCAACATGGTCAAAAATTGTCAAGGGCTGGAAGGCAGACAGCCTGGTTGGTTGTGAAGTCCTTGGGAAATGATGTTGGATGAGCTTCTTGTCCAGTTCATGTGTTGCCTTCTCTGTTCTTGCCTCTCCTCCTTGTATTTCATATGAGGCTTGTCTGTTTTTTTCAGTTTGTCCAGTTTGGAACTGGGCTCTCAACTGGTTTCACACAGTGCTATTATCTTCTTCCATCTGTACTGTCATCACTCCTGTATCCTTAGCAGTGAACTAGCAATGAAAATGATACTATTTTTTCAAGAATTTTTTCCCCAAGAAAGTTTCTTTTTTAATGGATTTACTGTGGTGTACAACACATTTTTAAATGGCAAAGAAAACACAGTTTCATTCCTTCCTGATTCTTCCTAGAGTTGTTGACTAACAAAAATTCATTTCGACACTTAATCCTGAAGAAAAACTTTTTAAATTATTTACTGAGCTATAATAAATCTTGTTCCCAGGTGCAAGTTTGAATTTTCCATAGTGATGTTTGCGTTTTAGACTATTGCAGGACTATTTTCAATTTTACATAGTACTTGGCGATAACTTATCTCGTATTTCTTCTTGTAGTTTCATTGATTTTCTTGTGACTGGTGTGTCAGGGAGGTCATTAGGGAACACTGGTGTGTAGCCAGCATCATTTAGCTTATCTTTAATTTCTTTAGTCCTTTGATTCCTTTTTGCACCTTCTGTCAAGAGTCCACATCAGCAAAGGCTTGTAGGTACAGGTCATGTATTTTTTTTTAGGTCGGTTGACATTGCTGTGAAAAAGTAGATAAGGTTTTAGATTAGCCTGTAATAAAATCACAATCTTCAAGCTCAGTACAGGTAGAAAGCAATTAATTGCTGTGAGCTCTGCTGCAGTGGAGGAGGATATTGAAAATGGTATTGCCTGTGGGGCAGAGAGACAGGTTATAGGGATGGAGGAAACTGATGTGTAATCAAGTCACTTTCCCTTTTGAGTCAATTACTTAAATGGTTGTGAAATTGTAATTTCTAGCCATGTGATTCCTAAGTCTCTGGGATCAAGAGTGAGAACTTGCAAATGGAATAGTTTTGTTCTGCAAAGTGTTCTGTCGGGAAATCATCACTTCAGGGTTTGTTGCTATTGGTGCTGCTGTTTTTCACCTGTGTAGATCTGGGGAAGTCATCTTGGGGCTTTGGTGAATTGTGTTGGCCTGGGATCTGTGGGTTTGAATTTTGATTGCAGTATGAGGCATTTATGGTCACTGGGGAAACGTGTTTGCAAGGCTTTTTATTTTTAGCTTCAGCATGTTTACAAGTGTTCCTTGGCAGAACATGCTTCTCCTCGCAAGTTTGTTCTGGTGGTCAGGTTGTCTTAAGATTGGTGGATGGGAGGGAAGTATTTTAAGGTATGCCTTTCCATAACTGCATGGCTGATACAAGTTACAAGCTATGTCGTTGGTAGTGAGGTACAATGAGCAGCAGTGGCTACTGGAGTCCGGTGTTTGTTTGGCTTGTTCAAAATGTTGATAAAATTTTGTGTAGCTGTGTCTCTGGGGAGTGTTCTCTTTAGATCAGGGAAGGAGTGCTGGTTTGAGTG
This sequence comes from Chloroceryle aenea, assembly GCA_013399075.1. Lineage (NCBI taxonomy): Eukaryota > Metazoa > Chordata > Aves > Coraciiformes > Cerylidae > Chloroceryle > Chloroceryle aenea. Next base: position 1,046,625 of record VWZY01008953.1, read on the forward strand.
TCCTCACAGCACACGCTGCAATTCTCCATACTCTGCCTAGACATTATGGCTTGTTTGAATCTGATGTTGTTGGTTCTGTGACAGTGTGTTAGTCTGGTGGACAGGAACCTGATACCAGCATAGGCTCTGGGAGCAGTTTGATAGAAAAGCATTTGCTTGGTATCACACATGAGATGACTTTGAAAAAATATGAGTTTTCTGACCAAAAAAAATAGTCATCTCTGTGTTTTAGGAAAAGAAAGACTTGGTTATAGCTTTAGAATCTCTTTTCTTAAGTAAGCCTATGAGGATTTCATCTCATTTGTCAGTCTGTTCCAGTGCCTTTAGACCAGTGTCAGGTTAGGGTGGATGGAAGGTATTTAGCTATATACAGATTCTGGAGTTACTCTTAAGTTCTTAAGGCAAATTATGGTATCACAGAATGAGAAATTGTTCATTTCACTTAATATGTTTGTGGTAGCATTGTTGGTTTTGATGGAGGGATGACTTAAATTGTGTAGTTTATAGATGCAGCATAGTTTGTCTTGATGATAACTGACTCATTGAGTAGTGAAGAGAAATTCATTAATGTGTTCTGATGTTTTTTGTTCCATCCATTGTACTTGGATTAAAGACATGCAGGGCTTCTTGGTCTTGGGGAGGATATAACAAAGCTCCTAGAGTAGAAGAACAGGATTGCTTAGTTTACTGGGAAGAGAACTTTAAACAAGTTTTAAGGTGAAGAAAAATCAGATCAGATTTGCCAACTTGTTTTGCTGATTGTCAGGGTTTGGGATTACTTTGCTATCTAGGATGTGATGGAATTGAAGGCTTGGATAGTTTTTCCCTGAGGTGCTGAAGGTTTGTTTCAGAAGAAGGACTGTAATGGTGTAAGACATAAGTGAAGGGTGTGTAGTTTGATATGGGGTTGGGTTTCATCAGGAAGCTATCGAGGGTGGGAGGCAGGGTTTGATTCTGTAATTAATAGATATATTTACACTTAATTACTTCATTAGCTAACTTCATATTTTCTGGTCTACCTCTGCTACTTTTTTGGCTCTTGTTCAGTTTTCACAAGCTCTTTTTAGGAACTTAACAGGTATTTGTAATTCAGGTACCTTGGTTAATAGATAGAGGTGTGACATGGAAATTACCCCCCTCCATGGTACACCACTATATTCTGTCACTACAGCAGAGTGTCAATCAAGAGTCAAAAGATCTGTGCTACTATGAGCTCTTTTGAGAAGTCTCTCTTATTCTAAGGCAAAAGTTATATTAAAATATATATACATATTTTAATCATTTACAGAGTTATTTAGGCTAAAAATATTTAACAGTGGAAGCAAAACAGCTTGCTTATAATTCTTGTTGGAATGTATTCCCCCTTAAATGAAAAGCATCAATGGAACCCCTGTCCACTTATTGATAGTACAAGTTAAAAATGGTTGCTAAAAGCAAGGAAGGGTATTTAGACTGCCTCAGTGCAGAAAGATAGCATTATGCTACTTATAGTAATGCCTCTTGGATATTTGCTAATCCCTTCATTAAATGCAGCCTCTCTTCGGAGGAGCTCAAAACATGAGGGATTTAATAATTTTAAAATATCCACATACCCTTGTGCACACAAAACGACTGTATTTGAGTGAAAAAGGAACCTTAGTAAAACAGATGCCAATTAGCTACATCAGGCTGAGGGTTAAGCTGAATCTCCAGCCTGTAAATAGAGAGGCAGCAGTACAGGGATCCATAGGGTTTTCTCATGTGAGCATTGCTAAAGTCCCCAAACTTCAGGGATCTTGCCAATTTTTATAAATACCTAAAGGGCAGAGGTCAGGAGCACGAGGCCAGTCTCTTTTCAGTGGTGCCCAGTGATAGGATGAGGGGCAACAGACACAAACACGGGAAGTTCCACTTAATCATAAGGATAAACTTCTTTACTGTGAGGTAATGGAGCTCTGAACCAAGCTGCCCAGAGAGGTTGTGGAGTCTCCTTCTCTGGAGACTTACAAAGCTCATCTGGATGCAATCCTGTGCAACTTGATCTAGGTGAACCCACTTTGACTAGGGGCTGGATATCCAGAGGTCCCTTTCAACCTCGGCCATGTTGTGATTCTGTGACTGGGAAAAACTGTTACTTGAGGATCTTCAAGTTCCTGTACTGATAGCAGTAAAAGACTCTCTTGGCCTAAAACCTATGTAAGGGTTATGTCTGGAATAAGTATGACTACTGAGCAGTGGCATTCAATACCTGAGCCATACCTAGATAAAGTCCTGAAATCTTTCTGTTCAAGGCACTTGGATCGTGATGTCTTTGTAAGGACAAGAATCCTGACAGGTCTAGCAACTAGGACACTGATGAAAGTGCTCCTTGAAGCTTGGAGTTCAGGACATGTGGTTTTCTGAATGAGCAGTTTTCAGTGGTGGGAATGCTTTAACATAGTCCTTCCAAGTTATGTCCTTTTGAAGAACCATTTTGCCTTCATGTTCTTTTGAAGGTAGGGTGATAAAGGTGCTTATCAGGAAATTGGAACAGTATGCTTTACAGTGGTCCTAAAGTTACATCTACTTGATACATGTAAGCATCTCTATATTAACAATTAAATATTCTTTGTTAGCAGCTGTGTGCACTTCGAGTTGTTGTTATTTCAGTGACCTTACTTTCCTCAAGCCTTTATGCATGTCCTCCCAAAGTTAATTTGAATACCAGAGTTAGTAACTTCCCAGAGTTTTTAATTTATATGTGACTTCAAAATGCATGTTTCCTTTGGGACAAAATGTTCTGCAGTTTCTCTGGGTTTTTCTTATCTGTCTTGTATGAGAAAAAAAGAAAAGACAAAGAAACAAATGCTCAAAGAACAAAAAACTGAATCATTCTGAGAGTTTTTTTTCCTTTATTCTAATGTTTTGCATGTCAGGCTTTGCTTCTTTTGTGAAAATTGGTTTTATTGTTGGCAATTTTCCAGATGCAGTGAATAATATAACACCAGATGTCCACTGCTGAGAAAAATTGCAGATGAGCAAACACTTTTCTGAGGTAGCATAAAAATCTATTAATGCTGCATCTAGTGTGCCTGTAGACTGTGTACGCTCTTGGCCCACTGTACTTTGTGCTGTGCAGAGATGAAAATACAAAGCCAATGTGACCATCTAAATGTGTTTGCCTACACCAGGGATTCCTGCCTTCCTCTAGTTGTGGAATAATTTGCAGGAATAAGTAGTCACTCCCTGAAGTGCTTGAGTGTGAATTTAATCACTGGATTTAATTTTAATTATTGTCACACATGGATTTGATTGAGGGGAAAGTCACAGAAGCATTACAACAAATTAGGAGTAAGATGGGATATCAAGAGTTTTAGTTCTCGCCCTTTCCCCTCCAGCAGGCACAATTAGAGTTACACTGTGTTTTCAGACCCAAAGCAGATTGTGCTCCCAGAGCCTTGTCTGCTTTTTCCCTTCTGCTTCAATCTCCCAGGAATAATTTCATCACAAACTTTGCTATGTTTGTTGTACCTGACAAGCATGACCCATCCATTTGGGAAAAGGAAAAAAAACTTTCAGTGGTGGATAGTTTACATTTGCTTGAGCAAACTATTGGACTGCTTCAGTAGTCTGTAGGAAGTTCAAACCCACTACTTGTTCTGCTCTTGCTATGAAAGATAGTTTATTCTCCCTCTCCGTTACTGCCCTGGTTTGGGTGAAAACAGAACTAATTCTGTTCAGTGATTTTACTTTTCAGCTCAGTACTTCTAATTAACAGCACTTTCTGAAGTTAGAAGCATGTTTTTACAGACAGTGTCTGCTGCCAGCAGTGATAACAGCCATGNTTGCAGTAGTTTTTATGTGTTGAAAAAGAAGTTGCCCCCCTTCAGTCTTGCCTGTGTCCAGCTGTAGTCTCCAGTTGCTTTCCTGCACGCGGGGGTTTCTGACCCTCCAGGAACCCTTGCTTAGCCCACTAAAATTAATGTGCAAACCCCTGGAAAGTTCTATGCCATTTCAGTGAGCTGAATTGGCTTGCTGGGAAATAACTAAGCAGGATGGCCCTTTTTGCGGAGAAGCATTTCATTGTCTTGATAACTCAACTGTCTTTTAAAACTTTATGCTAAGGTATGGTGAGCGCTTATTCTGTCCATATCATTATTTAACCTGTTGTGAGTATTCATGGATTGCTCGGTCTTTTCTTTGGAGGATGACTCTACAGTTTCTATGATAAGAAAAATCTGTTGAGTTTAAATTTGTCCCATGGACATTTTTGTGATTCAGTGCTCTCGCATCATCTTAAAAAGATGAGTGAGTGTATCTTCTCAAGACTCATTTTGAGTCTTGGAAATAAAAGTACAGAGAAGCAGAAGACTTCAAGGATACCTCTATTCATGCTTACAATTTGATGATAGTAGAATTTAACTTTGTCGAGCCCTTTTTATTACATGTATTTTATGTTCAAAGCAGGTAGGTAGGAGGCTGATTGATAGCTGCTGTTATCCTAATGGACAGATGGTAATGAGCAAGTTATTAATTTAGACCTTAATCATCCAGATACTGGACTAGCATTAGAACTCAGTGCCTTAACTTTTAGTCTTGTGTGATCAGACCATAATTATTTGCCTTATGAGTGACGGAGTGCCCATAGCCCCTGGTGATCTCAGTCACAGTTGTGAATGCTCAGTGCTGCAGAAAATCAGGTCAAGTGTCTCACTGGGTGTCCACAGAGTGAGGAGCAGCTATGTCTGAATAGTCTGTGAGAATAACAAAGGGACGGCAAGCTTGTTTTCATACGCTCAGTTCATCAAATTTCTTTTTTATTCAAAATAATAATTACAAATTGAAAAGAATAACATTTCTGTTCTTGAGCAAGTCACATTTGCAGGCAATCCTTCTGTCACAGTTTAGGGTCAGGGCGAACCCTTAGCCCAATAACAGATGCTCTCTGTTAACCCCCCTGCCTCTCCAAAGGGGAAGAGAAAGGTAATGAGGCACAGAGACTTGGCCATTAGAAAAGGGAACTACAACAGCTTTAATGAAAATAATAACAATAAAAATGGAATATATACAAATATATACAAAACCAGTATTGAACCCAACCCCCCGATGGTCATTACATCCCCATCACCACTGGTGCTGTGGAGCAGGCATCGGGAGAGTCCCAGACTGGGCCCCGCAGCAGATGGGAGCTCTTTTCAGGAGCGGAATTCTAGTGCCCAGTTCAGGAACACACTGATTGGGATCGAAGGCAGAATGGACAGGGCCCTCCTTGGAAGCTCAAAAGAAGGAACTGCAAGAGGACCTGAGCCAAGCAAAGCTGGCAAAGCAGTCCAAGAGGGGAGAAGAGCCACAGACCCTCCTGATCCCTCAGCTTTATACCGAACATGACGTAAATGGGATGGAATCTGTCACTGGTCAGTTTGAGGTCACCTGTCCTGGCCACTCCTCCCTGCAGGTGCAGCCTTTCTCTTTCCTGCACCCCTCAATGTGGTGCACAAGGTCCAGCAGTGACCTTGGTCTGCACACTAACCCGTGGTAGGAACTCTAACCATGGGGTGTTGTCACTGCTAGAAGCAGACACTGTGAAAACAGGCTGCTAACTTCAAAAGGTGCAGTTAGTTAGAACTGACCTGAAGAGTAAAATCACTGGATGGAATTATTTCTGTCCTCACTCAAACGAGGACACATTCACACAAAGCATTTAGTTAATATTTTGAGTATTATACTACTTTCTTATGCTTAGGATGGCTATGATCATATAGTTTAAAAACTATTGAAGTAAACATTGGAGATGATCAAACAAAATCATCTGAGTGATATGTGACATTTGAATCAGCTATGCTGTTACAACCATGATTAAAAGATCTAATTAGCTTTCCTGCGTAAGCTAATGTCAGTGCCTCGTTGCAGAAACACACAGTACAAGAATTAGCTGCTACCATCTGGAAATAGTAGCAGAAGATACAGAAAACTTGATGGATTTTGACAGTTCACACATTTTTAGAGACAGAAAACTAAGTACAGAAATATGATAGTAGGACTTGGAGGTTTTTGTCATTTAAGAATTTTATTCCCAGCTCTGCAATAAGGGATTTGCATAACCTTTCAGTGTGAGGTCTTGGTTTTGTAATTGTGAAGAACTTGGAATAATATTCCACACTAGAAGGTGAGACTTTAGGTGATTTTTCTGGCTGACTGAGCAGGACCTTTCTAGGCTAAAAGCATTTGGTAAGAGGAAGCAGCAAAAGCTATTTTACCTGTAGAGTCCATTCTTCATGTTGGTGCTACTGTGGAGTGCAACAAAGGAGACAACTAATATTGAAGGCAATGTTAAATGGACAGCAAGAGGCTGCCACAAGATACAGCTTGTTCCCACATGGAAGTGTAACATATCTGGAAATACCTTTAAAGAATGGGGGGGAAACACTTTAGTCAATGATAATGGACATCTAAATGCTTCAATTTTGTGCAGTCTCACATTGTTCTTGGCCTCTGTGAAATCGCTTCCACTTTTAATGTATTAACTTCTTACTGACATTTGCTAAGTTAAAAAACAATTGTCCATCCTCAGCTTGGTGTTCTGGTAACTCCATCCTTTTGAAAGACTCCTAGCCAAACAGTATGCCATACTGTTCAAAATTGTCCCTTTACTACAAAACCATATACATCCATGTCTCTCTTGTGCTGGGGGAGCCCAGTACTGGTTGCAGCACTTCAAAAACGTTTCATCAGCTCTGAGCAGAGGGGAAGGGTCACCTCCCTCTAAGAGCTGGCAGTGCTCTTCCTAAAGCAGCCCATGAGGTACCATTGACTGTTGAAGCAAGGGCATGTTGCTGGTTCATGTTCAAGTTGTCTGCCAGGTCTCTTTTGGAAAAGCTACTTTCCCAGTGGCTAGTCGCAGACCTGTGCGTGGGACTGTTCCTCCCCAGATGCAGGACTGTGTGGTTTCCTTTACTGAACTCCGTGTGATTCTTGTGTGTGTCCATTGTGCCAGCCTGTCCAGGCCCGGGTGAGAAAGCACCTGGTGTACCTACCAACTCTCCCAGTTTTTTCGCTGCTGCTGCTGTTGGGTTGGGAATTTTAGGTCCTACTGGTTATTAAAGGGATAACCTATCACAGTTAGACTGGATTAAGGATATTGCAGACAACATATCAGTAGAGCTTGCTATCTACTGTAAGTATTGAAGGAACTTGGTAGTGCTTAGTGTTAATTTTTCTATCACTTGGACTTTCAATCTTGGTTTAAATACTTTTTAGAAAGTGATAATGTGAAATTTAGATTTAGTGTAGAACTTCAGTAAAACTATCTTACAGATAGGCTAAAATTAGCATTATGCCTTTTTTGGCCTTGATGCTATGTGTTTCCAAAATCAGAGCTGCAAGAGGTGATATAATTTGACTTTCAGCTCAAGTGGTCACAGGGTCAACACGAGTTAACTTATTTTGAATTCCAGACCTGTAGTAGAAATAAAGCTAGTGCTTTAAGAAATACATAATACAAAGCAAACAAAAACTGCTGAGTGATGAAGAACACATCACAGCTTTTGGTAAACTTGTAACAGGGTTAGTTCCTGATGACTGTTTTTCTAGTTCTGCAGCATTTAGAAATTGCACTTTCAATTGCTAAATGTTATTTTCACTTGGCAGATGGGATAGCAGGGCAGGAAGGATTTAAGTGGTGTGCCCAAGGCCATGCATGGGGTTGGATAAATCAGTAAAAGGCTAGAATGTATTTGCCTGCGTGTAAGATGCTCTTTCACCTTGTTAATCAGAGCTTTTGGCGCTCTGCCTTGGAGCACAACACACTGCCTTCTGACAGGATTGTCCCGTGCCACTGCAAGCCTTTTAGTAGCTGTTAGATGCTGTTGTTGGGCAAGAATATTGAGGGGACAAATCCTGAACGTGAAAAACTTGACTTACACATGTCTTGTTCTGTGTTACTTTGCAATGGCATGGCACACCTGCATGCATTACTACTTCTTGTCTATACGAGCAGTGTGCATTTGGAGTTCTCAAATTTCCTTTGGGCATTAATGGGATGGAGCAGTGTACTGCTTTGTCATTTTTCAACTTGCAAAAAAAAAGACATATCAGGGAGCACTGAGGGAGAAATCAAAGTCATTTTAAATGGAAAATGAAGTTACAGCGTACAGGCGTTGCCAGTTAGTAACAGAAGACACTATTCTGCTAGTGTGAGCCCTTGCTTGAATATATTTTACCCTTGCATGGGACTAGGTCACCTGTTGAACAAGGAAAAGGCTTTGAATGGGGGTCAGTCAAATACCAGTTCTTTTTTATTTTGGGTATCTCCTAGACAGTGGAATTAATGATGATGTAACTCTTGCTAATTTAGTAATTGGTTTTTTGTTTGTTTAAGTTTTAGGTTCAGCTTAATATGGTTATAAGGTAACTGGTTTATAATAAGATTAGTTGAACTTGGTTTGGTTATTGCTACCAGGTAGATGCTTGGAACAGCTCTGTCAGGTTTCAAGGTTTATCTTCATGTGTGTGTTTGTTATTTGGCTAAAATGGTTAGATGACTTCAGCACCAGAGAAGCAAATAAGCTATCTAAAAATTGCAAAAAAATATAGGTATCTTTTCATGTTAGTAGAAACTACAGAAAATATTGATGGAATGCGTGTGTCAGATTCACTGTTGTAAAATGTAGAGCCTTTCTTAAAGTTAAGCTCATTATGAGATACACATAGAAGAAAAACTATCACAAAACTGACAATTTACTGGGAAAAGCTGCTGCATTTTTTTATAAATATATATATTTTTTTTAAAAAAGGAGCCATTTTATATAATGGTCATTCGGTCTGCCCTGGCTATTGTGTATGGTTAAAAAACAGGAGCAGAAGAGAGAAACATTTACTTTTTTTTTCCCATTGTATGTTTTAACTGAATGGTGTTCTCTACTGCCAGCTTTGTTCTTCACAGGTCAGTTTTAATGATGCCAGCATAAATTTATGTCATCTTAAAATACAGATGTGCAGGTTTAAAAAGCTGAAAACATGCTAAGATCAATACATTTGGGACTGGATGAAAACTTCAGATTGTTCTGGATTTTTAACTCCTAAAATAGAAGCAGTTGACTGCATGTTAAAAGACTGGTTCAACTACATTGTATTTATTATCATTTAAATAACCCAAAATGCAGAAGTATGAAGTGTTTCTCCCCCTGTTCTTCTCTTCCTGATGATAAAAGTGACAAAATGGAAATCTGTCTCAAGCTTTCAGGACTTTTTATCAATGGCTTTATTCTCAGGCTGAAAGCGAGAGGAGGAGTACTTGATTTTCCTGTTTATAAGAACATCCTCTTTAAGAAACAGGTATTTCTTTCATTAAAACGAGGAGGGGGGGGGAAAAAAAAAGGTAAAGTTTCACATTTCTATAGTCCGTAAGGATCAATAATTTTTCCACAGCTGTCAAACTGAATTTTATTGTTATGCAAGAGTGTGTGTGTGACAGTGCTTGTGTGTGTACAAAAACTGTACTTCTGTTTCAAAGGGACGGTATTATGAAAATATGTATATCTAAGTGTCTTGTCAGGAGAAAGAAGTATTTGCAGAAGCTTAATGAAAATCCTTCTATTTCAGGATTTCATTTAGTAATATTCTTACATTATATCTAAATACTGGTATTTTGTGGCCAGCAGAGTGCATGTTCCAATTGTAGTGAACGTCTCTATTTCAGAGATCTGACCATTCCTCTTTTTAATTTGTATAGGAAATCAACTCAAAACATAATTCAGTTGGGTGCTGCGTTTGTTTATAATAAAGTCTTAGTAGTGCCTGAAATGGTTGTTTATGTTGTTGAATGGGCATGTCATTTCCCCGTTAATCATCATAGAACGGCTTGGTTTGGAAGGGACCTTAAAGATCACCCAGTTCCAACCCCCCTGTCACACAGGCAGAGACACTTCCCACTAGACCAGGTTACTTAAAGCCCCATCCAACCTGGTCTTAAATCACTTAGAGGGATGAGATGTCCACAGCTTCTCTGGGCAGCCCATTCCAGTGTCTTACCACCCTCAGAGTAAAAACTTCTTTCTAATGTGTAATCTAGATCTACTCTGCTATAGTGTAAAGTCATTGCCCTTGTTCTGTCACCACATGCTCTTATAAAAAGTTCCTCCCCATCTTAACAGTGATCACATCCTTTATGGCATAGTGATGACCAGTGTCTCTAATGAAGAAGCACTGTTATACAAACAAGTTATGGAAATAGCACAAGTAGCATGTCATGTAACAGTTTGTTTGTGAAGAACAGACTGACTTGTGTCTTACAGTGAAACTGGAGGGATAGCATTTACACCAACCTGATGTACTGACTGGCTGTGGAAAATGACCCCCTTTATACCATTAATGCTAAAGTGGTATCTTTAATTCCAAACCAACTTATCTTTTGATAACAGTTGTTCTGCAACAAAGTGGCTTATTAGTGATGCAGCTGAAATACTGGCCAAGCAGGTGGCAGTGTATAGGGAAAAACTTAACTTTGTTGATGAGACTGAAATACTGTGGGTAGCGCAGAGGTAGTTAGTCCTGGAAGAACTAGTTGTATGCGTCTGAGAGCCTAACTGGAACTGTAATAGCCAGAGGCAAGAAAGTCTGTTCATGCTGTTATGGTTTTCGTAAATAAATACTGATGTGTGTAGGATGGAAAATAATACTGTACCTGTTGGATGGTTTCACTTAGACTGGGGCAGTTTTGTTTAGATACTGTGGTGCATGTCATGTTGCCTCTTCCTGGTTTGATTTTCTCCTCCTGTCTTGTGCAAATCTACTAAAGCACATTTAATGTAATAAATGAAATATTTATTTAAAGGAGATTTAAAATATCCCGTGTTTTAAGAACATGTAGTTAAGTCCTTGGTATTCACTGCCATTGCTTAACTGCAGAGCTCCCTACAGCCTTTTGTATTACTCTGGGATCTGTAAAAGGGGAGAATGAAACAAATTGGTTTAGTTTCTCCATAACTTTAATTTTCTGGAAGAGTGGGTTGGTAGCTCTGTGTTTTATTACGTCAAAGATTATTGCATCTGTCACACTCTGCTATTATTTAATGGTAAAATCTGTCATTAGTCAACTCCTTGATTAGTCTTTTGGGTAGAGACATGTTACTAGTGTTCATAGTGGTACCACAGATGCAGTTCTAGTTTAAACAATAAACTTGTAACTTTGGTTTCATCACATTAAAATGCTTTTTGTTGCAGTTAGGCGTTTGCACAGCTTCTGACCATTCTGTAAAATTCAGTCACATAGAACTGTGAGCCTGACTGAATAGGTGTAGTTCTACTAGAGGGAGTGTTCTCAGGAATATTATTTTTTTACCTGTTTTAGCAAAACTTGGCTGATTTTAGGTGCAGATCTTTTATCTAAAAACTAGGAAAGACTATTTCTTACGAAACTGAACTTTTGTCTTGCAAGTTTAGTCCGTGGTATGACTAGAAAATAAATTCTTTATATTCAGATTATTGCATTGTCTGCTTGAGCTTATACATTCATTTTGTTTATTTAAATTTTCTCAGTTCTGCATGTGTTTTTATGTTAAAGTTGCTGTAAACAAGTATGGGAAGTAATGCAAAGTATTTTGTGCAATTTATAAAAAAAAAAAAGAAAGAAGAGTAAAGATGCCTAAGCAGAATTTTAATAATTGAATGCAAGAGCATGATTAGGCTGTCCTGGGGTATTCACTCTAAATTTAACATGATTTAATAGTGATGCTAATTCAAAATTGATAGGTTTTGTTTACAGTGCTTTTTATTGAATGTGTGTCTGTTTTGGAACCACATCTAACAATTATTTTTTTCCTCTCTTTACAGACTGGTCTTTGACATTCTTTTCATGAAAGAGGTTTCCAAGTAGTTGTCTTATAATAACTGTGAGAAGTTCTATGTAGCTCTTACTTTCAAGAGTGCTGCAAAAATGATAACTTCAGATTTGCCAGTACTACAGTGAGTATATGTTTCTCTTTATATTTGAAATCTTTAATTTTAAAAAGGTTGAAGTGAACAGAGGTGATCTTGAGTATAAAGCACAAGCTTTAGAGTGGTGCAGATTAGCAGGACTACTGAAAATCAAAACAAAAAAACCTGAAACAAAAACAACAAGAAAAAAACCCACAAAACTAAAACCAACCAACCAAACAACAAGACAACAAAGCAACAAAAACCCCAACCAAACAAAAACAAGCAAGAAACCCCCCACGCAAACATTTAGTCTAAAAGGTATTTCTGTATATGTGTGGAGTATTAACTTCACTGTGAAGAGCAAAACAAGATGTTTGCTAGTTTTTTGTTGTGAGATTTCAGAAATGTGTGTGGATTTTAGTCATAATTGACCATATTTGTATATTCCAGTTCCATAGTGTCTCTTACGAGAAGCTGTATTTTTTGTGCAAAAAGCCTTTGACTTGTGCAGTTGAAGAGAGCAAGTGGCATTAGCATGATCTTGATGGGAAATAGGAGCAGCTTATACAAATGGGAACATCACTGTGCCTGGATAAAGTGAACCATTGGAAAGAATAGAGTGGAAGTCTATAATGAAAGGAGCTAGAGAGTAAGTCACATAGAGTTAAGAAAAGAGTTTTAGAAACAGGAACAAAATAGAGCTTTATTTAATGTGGTGGGTTGACAATAGCTGTCTGCCAGATGCCCACCCAGCCATGCTCCCTGCCCCTCTCAACAGGGCAGGGAAAGAAAACAAGGAGAAAAGCTTGTAGGGCAAGATAAAGACTGGGAAATCAGTTACCAGTTGCTCTCCTGGGCAAAACAGATGACTTGGGGAAAGGTAATTTATTTCCAGTTAAAAAAGATTTGGATGATGATGAGAAACAAAGACAGAAACTGAACCATGTTCACTCTCCCTATTGTCCTTTCCTTTTGGTTCAACTTCACCCCTTCATTCCCAACTCCTTCTCACACCCCGAGCATGGGGCCCTCTGATAGCTGTCAGTTGGATAGCTGCTTCAGTGTGGGCTGCTGGCCTGGGGCAGCCCATGCCTGGGTACCAGCAGCTCTTTCTCCTTCCTCCTGTGACTCACAGGGCTGGTCCCTTGCCCCTCAAAACATTCAGCCCTTCTTTCAGGAGATCTCACGGGGACCCAGCTGTGTTCTGCCCTGGGGACCATGTCCAACAAGGGCAGCCCCTGGTCTCTCCTCACAGAGCCCACCCTGCAGCTGCCCTGCTGCCACTGCCATGCCATGTAGACCAAATAGATTCAGCAGTTATCTAGAGTTAAGTTTTCTGCTTAAATTGAAGAGATGAAAATAGGAATTATCACAGGGTATAAAAGAACCTCAGTTTCTCAAGGTTGAGTTCCAAAAGTAAGATTTCAAGTGCTTTTATTTAAGAAACCGAATGCTTGGACAACTGTAAAGTTGTTTGTCCAGCCTTAATAATAATGTGCTCTAAATTGGAATTTTTTCATAAATTTAATTTTTTTTTCAAATAAGGTTTATTTCTGCTGTGGGTGAGCACATGCCTAAAGATAGGGGTCATCCTGATGGGCATCACTGCAAGGGGGAGCATCAGCCCTGGGGTGTTCTGGTTGGCTTTGAGCGTAGTTATGGAAAACAGTTTTTGCAGTTTGTTTTCCTGGATGTGCCACATTCGGGAAGTGAGAGTGTGCTTGTGAAATGTGCCAGGGACAAAGAGCTGGGAGGTTCTGTCATGGCGACAGTAGGAAAGGGTTATTCCTGTTCCCAGTTCGAGAAGCTAAATAGCCTTAAGAAGTGAATGAAATAACTTAGAGTTTAAGGTTAAAAAGTGCATATTAATAGATTTGGTAACTCTGCACACAGTCTGAAAAACCTGAGATACATGAAAGATGTCAGCATGTTCTTTAATCAAAATATATGTCTGTGAGCCACCAATATTATGCAACATTAAAAAATGAAAGAAAACATATTTTGTTTTTCCAGGTAATGCTGGGCATCATTTAATGCCACTGTGCAAAGTGTTGCTGAGATACCATCAGCAGTAATATAGATGTAGTTTTGGTTGCTTCTAAACAGATGAGATCTTTCTTTTTACAAAAAAAAATAAATCGGCAAGCTTTGCATGTAAGGGTTTTGAGACTGTCCTGAGTGCTCAGCACATTTAGTGTGGTTGAGATATCAAACTAAGCGATAACTGCTAATTCAGTAGGTGCCAACCAGAATTCCATCAGAAAGGAGTCTGTCTGGCCAAGCGTGAGAAAACCTGAAGGGATCTTTGGTTGAAGGGTGTTAGCTTCACACATCTAGGTTTGAGAAGCCCCTAATGGGTTCCACACATAGAAAGCCAAGGTTTTCTTTACAGCTCTTAAATAAGCAGCTTTGAAGGTTTATAATAAGCTACCACTCCTATGCCTTATTTCTACTTTTTCTTAATATTTTTCTCATCTTTTTGATTGCTTCCTTTAAACAAAGGGTCTTAAGGTCAATTTGATACATTAAGATGCTTTGCTTAGGACCATATTAAATATTCCCTCCCAAATTTTTCTCTGTTGAGGGGACATGAAAGTAGAAAGCTTTAATCTTTCTGGATTCATAGAAGTGGCTTCAGAGTGCTGTGAAGATGGGATTTCACTTATTGGTGTTTCAGATGCAGGGGAAAAAAAAACCTCTGGTGCATTTGACCTTGGGTGATTGACTGTTACGAGTCTTCTCTCAATGGGTGACTCATATTTGCTGTGAGGCGTGTTCCTCTTTAGATTTTGAAGATCAACCATGAGAGCTGATTCATCCATGATTCATGAGCCTGTGCATTTAGCCATTTTTCTTCTTGAATGCTTTTTTTCACAAGGCTGAGTTTGGTGGTAGCAATTACTGGATTTATCTCTACCAGAACCTTGAGCCACCTCAACAACACTGATAAAAGCTTATAGAAGTGTTCTTATTTACAAACTCTGATGTACAAACATAGTTTTTTGTTGTGGTGTATTAAGGGGAGGTGGTATATAGCCAGAGTTTTATGTAATAGTAGAAGGAAGGTAAATTTGGTTTGAATTATTTTGCAGAGATGTGAAATTTACTGTGTCTGTGAAAATAATGTTCTTCAAAAGCATGACATGGTAAAGGACTGCTTAGTAATCTGTTCATTCTTCATTATCATATGGTTAGTTTCAATGGTTAGTTATTATCACTTTGGACTAATACCTGGAGTTTTTAGGAGGAATCTTGGGGTCGCTGCTGGTTTTCTAGAATGCTTTAGGGACCACAAAAACCAGAAAGAAAAGCAGAGTAAATTTGAGACCCTAAAAGGGGTTATCACTTGTTTGCTTTACTCTGTCCACACCAATCTTGTGTAGGTCTCTCACACCCCGACAAATTCATTATCATGTCAAAGGTGTTTTAGAGAGGAAAGGTTTAGCCTTAGGCACTGCCACCTCTCCTCTTAGGTGAGGCAGGTCTCTTTAGGCCCAGATTATTTTCCTTGCCAAGAGCTTCAGAAAGATAAATTGTGACTAAACCTAATTTATCCCCTCATCTGTCTAGTCACACACAAATAAAACAGGGATAGGATAATTCTGGTCTGTTAAGATGTGGATGACTGCCACCAGATAAATTACTTCATAGCAGTTCTGCAAGATGTGTAGGAAAGGAGATGGATGCTGGCCAGATGCTTTTCTCAATGAGTGTTAAATACTTGACAGAAATGCAGGCAGTTGAGAGATCAGAAGTTCAGAAAGAAGAAAAGGGGCACTACCCAGAGCAGCTCTGCAGCCTTGACAGAGTCAAGCAGCACTACCTTGCAAACTGAAGTGATTCCTGGCCACAGTGGAGAGGTCTTTTTGTGCAGGAGTTGCGTGATTCGGACAATTTCTAACTGCTTGGAACTTAATAAATCAGCCAAAGGGCCATAGATTGTCCTTGATCCAGTCTCCCTACTCCAAATGATTTGAGGACTGAAAAGAACTTAGTTCCTGGTGTTTTCCTCTTGTTCCTTTATATACTTAAATTATTTGCCAGAAATATCTCTCTCTGCCTTGCGTATTCATAGGGTGGGATTCACCTTATTTAATTTTAAACATTTATATTTGAGCTGCTTGCCTATCGGATCTATCTGTTTACCTTGTCATCAATGAAACATAAACTGACCAATATTGGACACTGACATTAGCGTGTAGTATATTGCACCTTAAGATTTTCTGTTTCCTGCATTGTGTATGTCTTGCATCCAGATTTGATAAATCTCACTCCTAGTACTGATATATTGAGCCTTTCTCAAAAGACTTCCAGTTTACCAGAAAAATATTAGCGAAGCATGGTTATCAAGGTTAAGATCTTTGTTTAAGACAAAGAAGAGAAAGGGGTTAATAATTAAACTGTTCCTTCAGTAGCAAAGTTCTGAAGCAGTTGAATTTTCCAGAACTAAATACACAAATCACAGCAGGTTTTGCTAGACCTGGAGAGAGGTTGTAGCAAAGTCAAGTTCTCTGTGGACTAGATGCATGCAAAATAATAGTACAGTTTAACTTATTTATACCTCTTTACCATTTCAAGGGAAGTGTTTGAGCCATTTGCCTAGGAGCACTTCTGAATCTGTTTTTAATAGAGGAAAAAAATCCTTATCCTGAAGATATTAGTGATGTGGTTTTGTAAGCTAGCAAAGATACAGCACTTCCCCAGGAGGGGCAGTGTTGCTTAGCCACATAATGCCTAAAATTTTTCCAGTAAGGTTCTTTGTAGACCAGAGAGAAGTGTATTTTTCCTATGGAAAACAAGAGAGAATGGCTTTAATTTCTCTACAGGAATAGAAAGCAGCAGATACTTTTATGGGGTTCCTCACTTTCATATTCAGAAGTCATTAAAAAAATAGTAATATTGTCATTGTGAGGAAGTATGCATTTTTGTAAAATTGAGGTGCAGTGTTGATTGCTGGTCTTCGAGCAAAGGCTGGATACTTCCAAATGCATAGACATTGTTTTCAGCTGTATTTGCTGTACTGCTGTTCACTATTGTGGCCCCATTTTACCAAATGGTTTTGAGCTGTGTGGGGGGTATCTTTTATTTGATGTCAGGCTTTTTACAATTTCTTTTTTCACATTCATGGCTTCATACTGGGTTTTGAAAATTTCATATTTTATGAAGTAGAAAAGCTACTTTTTTTTTTTTTTTGCAATTTCAGCAAAACAGACCTGCATTATTTTTTTTTTTAATTATTTTGTAGGTATACTGTTTTACAAGAGTATAATTTGGGAACTCAAATGTCTTTGAACACTATTTATTAAAGTGCCTGTGTTTTTTTGGTGTGTGTGCAGTGTTTAGAGATAATCCATTGAAGTTACTTTCAGAAAAGGAGATTAATATATATCCTACTGCATTCTAGCCTTTGTAAAGGTTTCTGTGGACCCCCTAGTCGTTTTATGCTTGCAAATTGGAAAATAATGTCATAACTGTGATGAATTTGCAACATTATGGAGAATTATTTGAGTTAGAGCAGACCTGGAACAATACAATCATTTCAGTGAAATACCAGAACATTCTTGATTCTGATACGGTGATGTTTGTACCTCTGCATCACTAAATAGCTTTCTTGGTGATAGCAAATTTGTAAAGTATTCCTGAGTTGTAAAGCAAAATAAAAACAAAACCCCAGACAGTGTGGAAGACCTGTGAAGGTCTTGGCTTGCTGAAGCTTCTCAGTTTCTGTAACTAATCCTTAATGCCGCCTGGTCAAGGCTGTATGAAATAGTCTGATTTTCACTGTCCCCTTGTGCAAGTTTTACACCAATTTAATTCCTTTCACTTCAAAGAAATGATACTGAATTTAAAGAAATCTCTGACTAGAGCTAGACATGACCCATCTTTGAGTAATACAGGACATTATTGCAGTTTTTCTTTCATTTATAGAGATCTCTTGCATCAGCGGTTTTGCAAACTAAAAGTAAAGCACCTCAGTAACAGGTGTTGTTTTGTTTGTGGGCTTTTCCTGGGCAAAATCTAATGCCTCAGAATATCAACTGCAAATTGAGTTTCTTCAAGCAGCCAGGTCTGTTTTGAAGGTGAGGAAGTACCTGTTGACCTGTGTGGGAATGGGGGGATATTGGGGTAATGTTTTTCCCTGCTTAGTATGGTCTTAAATCTAAACTGGGAATGACTGACAAATGATAGTGCAGGCTTCTCTGCTAATTGTTGCTGAGAAGTATCAAAGTTTCTTCATTTTACAAGTGAAAATGACTTTTTTTTAACTGCAAGAATCATAAATGTCTTCAGGTGAAAGCGAGTTTTCTGATTTGTGCCTTAGTTAGTGTTAATCCTCAGCTACACAGTACCATTGTCTTCCAATGTGAATACTATGTGGTGTAACCTCAGTGAAAATTGTATCACTGCTATGACAATGTGATAACTGGATTGGATTCTGGTTTCCTTCCTCATGGCCTTGAAAGCAGCTCAGAAGTAGTTACGAAAAGTTGATATTAGTGACTACATTGTGGGATTAATATGTGAGAATGTGCTGTTTTAATATGGCCAGGTTTTGAAGTATAGGATGGTTTCAGAAGAAGCCGTTAATTTAAATAACTTCCAGTCTATAAAATTACATTCCAGCCCATAAAAAGGTAAGGCTTTTTGCCAGGGCTAACAATGCTTTGTTCCTTAGTTTGCTGAATAAATGCGTGTGCAGCCTTTTAATGCTGACTTTTTTTTTTTTTTCTGGTTTAGGACTAAATATTTAATCAGTCAGTTATAGATTACTTGTTGATTTCAAATCATTTTAATTTATCTAGTGTTTTTCCCCCCTAGGGATTCTACAAATGAAACTACTGCACATTCAGATGCTGGCAGTGAGCTTGAAGAAGCAGAAGTCAAAGGAAAAAGAAAAAGGGGCCGTCCTGGCAGGCCTCCAGTATGTGTAATTTAGTTTTGTTTTGTTATGCATCTATTTTAAATTGACTGCAAACTGTTTTTCATCTAATCATCTTGTGGTCACATAAATAGGCTTTTAATGAGCCCTATGTCAAACCTTATGAAGACTTGTAGTATGAAATATTTATCAGACTGATATTCAGACAATGTTTGGAGTGTTTAAAAAGGGACATAAAAATGAGCACATAACAGCCATTACTTTTTCTTTTGCTAGCTACTTAGGTGAACCTTACAGTTTTGTTATTATTGTCATACTGCAGCATTCTTCCAGATGTGAGAATAACCTCAGTAAGCATGACTGCTTTCTGGTTTGAAAGTTGTAATGGATTTTAAGTGACAAATGACATTTGAGCCATACTTTTAGTGACTGATGATCTCTTAATGTGAATGGAAGTTGCAGCATAGTATTAACTAAATGCCTCAGAAGATCTATGAACACATCTTAAAAATGAATGTAATTGACATACTCTCTGTCCTACCTATAGATTGGGAGCTTCAACCCATTCTTTAGCATAGTGCAGTAGACGATGCTGCTCTCTGCTGGGTAAGGTTTGCTGTTCTTCAGTACTCTTTGCCCATTGCTGGCATGGGCAATTAATGTGAACATACAGAGACAACTCCCTAGTATACATAGGATTTAAGGAGGCTTTTTCATTTACTTTTATAAAATAGCATTTTGTTGGAAAATGCAGAAAAAGTTCTGTGTCATGTTGTCCTCCATTTTAGTTCTTCAGGGTCATCGGATGTAGTTCTCTTGATTCTATCATTTGAAGAGCACATTGTGGAATAAGGGCTTTTTTAGTGGGAAATTCTGTGTCTTTGTTATTAATGGTTTTGATTCTCCTCTTAGTCTTTGTCAGTGAGTACACCCCTGGTATGAATGAGCTATGTATATATAGCACTAGCAGATGGAGATCTTAGAGTTGGGTTTTTTTTGTTGTTGTGGGGTTGGTTTGTTTGTTTGTTTGTTTTGGGTTTTGTTTGTTTGCTTGCTTGTTTGTTTTTTTGATACCTTAAGACCTTCCACCCTAAGTCTTAATCCTTAAGCATGGGATAGTGAGGCTGTAAGAATGGACAGAACCATGTGTTCATCTCTGACATATTCTGGCCAAGCTGGAGCAAACTCCTCCCTAGAGTTGGCTTTCAATTGGTATCACAGTTTCTGGACTTACTTCAGGAGCCAACATTTTAAAACCTGGGCTTCTCTGTACATGTGTTCTTCCTTTTTTAAAGCTTTCAGACAGTGTTTCCAAAGATGGCATATATTCTTCATCAGGTGGACAGATCTACTTAATACAGGTCTCCTTTACAGGAAGCTTTAAAGAAGCACATAAAGTGAACAGGTCATGTCTTTATGTAACTTGTAAGCAAAGAACAAAATCAGAAATAATCTTAAGAATATCTTCTTAGCAAATCTATGATGTTTTGCAGATCTAATTTAAAATAAAAAAAAAAAAAGACGATGGTGCAACCTGATTGCTAACCCAGAAGGTTGTCAAATTGTAGGAATTTAAGTTAAAGCAACAGTAATGGTATTTTGTACCCATCACACATTCATTGGAAAGGAAAGGTGAATGTTATAAAAGGTGTTTCTCATCCCTCTGTTTGAATTTAGCCTCTGTGGGAATGTTCACTGAAGCACTACTGGTCTTGCTATCAAGTTTGTACAGGAGCCAATTGCTCATTATGCTTAGAAAAGCTTCAGGCTCATTAAGTGTACACGATTGTAAAGTGATGAACGTACAGAGGAAGGGGATATTGCTTCATATGGAAAATGATGGGTTTTGAGCTAAGTATCAAGACCTTAGGGTTATCAGAGGTGATTCCTGAAAGCATCATTTTAATGTTCAACAGGGGTCAAAACCCCTAAAATCCAGCCTTAAAACTCTTAAGGAAGAGAAGCCAGAATAAAATAAATACAGTGTCCTTCATAAAACTGTCACTTGACAAAATTTTGAATTCTTTGCACAATTCTAGTTTCTCTTCCCTCCCCCCACCACCCTTGACCTCTGCTGCAAAGTCTGAAGAAGGGTATATTAGGACTGGAAGTGCTTCAGAGAAGGGAAGCAATGGTGGTCAACTATGGAATCAGGCTCAGAGGGACCTCGGGAGATCTCATTACATCCTCCTGCTCCGAGCAGGACCTGCTTTGGGATCAGACCACATTGCCTAGGCCTTTTTCACTCTGTTCTTGAAAACTGCCAAGGCTGGAGACAGCACAGACTCTCCCAGCAACCTGTTTCATTTTATTTCATGAAAAAATTCTCCCTTGTAGACAATCAGAACCTCTCTTGATTCATTTCATGACTACTGTCGGTTGCCTTCCCACTGCATGCAGCTGCAAAAATCCTCAGAGGGGAAAAGTTCACAGCCCCCTGACCATGTTGTTAGCACTCTGCTGATCTTGTTCTCTCACACTGAGAGAGCCAAAACTGGACATGGTATTCCAGATATGGGCTAAGAAGTGTGGAGTAAAAGGGCATAATCACTTTGCTTGTTGTACTGCTCTAATCCTGTTTTTATAGCCCAGGGTGCTGATGGCCTTTGCTGCTCAGGCACATGGCTTGTGTCCAGTTTGCTGTCTGCCAAGACCATGAAGTCCTTTTCCACAGAGCTGTTCCTTGACTAGCCAGTCTCCAGCCTATGTTGGTGCAGGGGTTTATTCCTTTGCTAGCAGCAGGTCTTTGCATTTGTCCATGTTGAATTTTGAGTGTACTGTTATCCCAGTCCTCCAGACTGTCAATAGCAGTCTTGCCCTTTATGTCATCAATATCCTTGAGAAGAAATGCAAACACCTTGAAAACTCTAATCTAGGCAATTAATTTTATAATGTTATTTGATATTAAAAGATGGACTTAGTAATTGAGAGAGTGGTTCTGCAAACATTGTATTATCACTTTTCCTCCTCCTCTACATTGCTTACCTGTCTGCGTTGCTAACTGGTCCACTTTGCTCCGGTGAATTATCTGTTTCTCACAGGAGGCAAGCTCTGACATTTTTTTCCCTGACTCTTCCATCTCCTAACATGATTTTTATTTCCTCCACAGGTACCACTTACCTTTACTCTCAGATGTAAAGCAGATTAAACTATTTAGTTAAACACAGGGATGTTTGTGGTTTTTTTTTTTCCTCAACTGATACTTAGCTTTGATTTCTTTCATTCTGTTATAGACCTAAAGAAAGGCATTTCTGCCCAAGGGCTATTCTGTGTTTTGTTTATGCTGTTGTGGTTTTTTGGTGGTGTGTTTTGGTTTGGGTTTTCATGGTTTTTTTCCTAACTAAAATATTATGGTCTAATAAGATTTGATCCCTCCCTGAAAACACTGGTTTACTTATGTCCTTAGGCCATCAAAGCTACAGTGACACACCTGCCATATACATGTTGATCTCTTTTGGAAAGAGAGTTAACTCTTCTGTGCTGTTTTGTCTAGCTGCATGGTTCTGTTACAGAGCTGCACACAGTGTACTGCATTGAATGTATGTATTTTAAATAGGTTTTTGCTGAAATGTTATAGAATGGACTTGGCCTTTTATCAGAAAGATAGAGTACTACTAGAAGATTTTCTAGACTTTTTTTTCAAAGACAGACATTTGTCTTTGCAGATTGGATACTTTTGTAAGGAGATGATCTTCATTTGAAAAATTGCCTTTTATAGCAAGTGCCTCTTCAGTTTATAGAGAACCTTAGTATTTTGGGGAATCTTCCCTTCATGAGGAACACTGCTTTCCAAGTTGCACCTCCACTTCTATGAGACTATTCTAATGGGTTCTTGGTTGAGTAGACTAGACAGTCAGCTTGCAAAGAGATCTCTCAGAGTCTTATCTGATTGTCCTGAATTCACTGACCCTTGCAGTGAATTTAGCAGGAGTTGCACCATGTCCTCTTCTAGCATTGACAGTTAGCCTTCCCCTCGCCTATGTCCTCTTCTAAACTCAGTCTTGTAGACCAGATGCCTTTAGAATGACTGGCCAAGAGGCAAATCTGTCCGGTCAGTGGGATATTTTGGGGCATATGTTTATGCTATACTTTGTGAGCATACAATGTGCATACATATTTAGTGAATTATGGGGGTGTATTTAAGGAGTGACCTATAGCAGTCCTCTGGTTGAAATTGCTGAGTAACAATGGGCAAAAATGCCTTTCCTGTCTTCTTTATGGAAATACATGGGTGTGCATGGGCTGTCCTGTTCTAGGTAGGGGATTTGAAAGCCCAAGGGCTTATGATGCAATGCGCCTTTCACATTAGTGAACATAGGCCCAGATCAGTTATTTATCTGTCCTTTCTTGTCTCCTCTCTTGGATCAGTGCTCTCTGTTAGACACTGTTGGTATGCTTTGTTTTAACCTGCCTGGCCTTACCTTCCCAGGAGCTCAGAATATTTTGGTTTAAACCTCATCTGTTAGAGGCTGAGGGAGATACCTGTCTGCATTTTGGCTTTGAATTATGAGTGGACACATTAGCCTCTTTGACTCAGAGGACAAGAAGAAACATCAGTCTTTCTGTTCCAGAGGTGGCAATTCTGAGGTCTCTGCTGGTGTCTCTCTTATCCCATGCTCAAGGCTGTAGCATGCCTTTCTCTGACTCCTCTCCTCAGATTCTTGTATTAAGGCAAAATGGAACAAGCATAGACTTTACAATTTTGCTTTTGAGCTGTTCTGTATTTTTTTGGTATAGAGCAGACAGGCCACAATACCTTATCGTTGCTTTCCTATGTGAAATTTTAAGTCTTCAGCATACTCTTAGCCTTATTTAGTCTTGTAGCATAGATGTTAGATACTGCAGGGGATTGAGTTTTCCTTCTAGTTCCAAATCATATATGTCCTGATTAATAGTAGGAAGGAATTACCTTGGAAGAATTTCTTCTCATAGTAGTCGAGGTTTGTTGTTTGGTGTAACTTACATCACTGTCCCATTTTAGCTTGTTTGCCTGGTATTTTACATCTGTCCTTTAAAACCAACGTAAGTCTTTCTGTATTTCTGTGGAAATGCAGTGCACATATGGAGACTTCTAATTCAAACAGTGAGTCTTGCTCAAAGCACCTCCCTTTCCCCAGGACACCTGACAAAAGCAGAGTTTAAACTGAGTATTTTACATGTCTTATGATTATTCATTTTGAGTGCTGGTACTCATGCCATTGTAGGTGGCTCTTCTCATTTCTTTCCAGTAACAAGATATCTTTGAATATGTTGATTTTATGTCCATTTCCTATTTGTTTTCCTTTCATAATTACAGTATTTAATGTCTCCCTCTAAATTACACGGTGAGAAAAAACAAGTATAGAGGGGGTCAGCATTAGCTTCTTTGGAGGGCATCAACTTACATTTCATTTAGCAGTAATTGTAGCTACTCTAAGTGCTCCTGACTTACTGTCACCTAGAATGAGTAAGCATGTGGATTATATATCTCAAAAGAGTCAGTTTACTTCTAATATTTTGCCATTTTATTAAGCAGTGATCATGTGTCTCTTTGGAGATTGGTAGAGCCCAAATGTTTCATGTACTGATAGCATTCTTGCTGAGAAAGGCAGCTTTGCCTATGTTTAAAAATTTATTGAAAATGCATATTCTTTTGATCATAAGTGCAGATGTTATCCAGAAAACTTTCAATAGAGATTGTACCATTATTTTAAGCTTTCCAGCTTGCATTTGTATGCAAATGCTTAACTGAATATTTGTGAGAGGCTGTTGCAGTTACGCTCTGCCTTGTCCTTTTCTTTAGCGCTCTGGTCCCACCAGTAGTGATCCTTTTTAAAGTAAGGGGAAAGCCAGACTGCAAGTCTGTCTTCTACCAGCCCCCTTGCAGAAATTAGATCCCTTTCCTCTGCAGGAAGATTCTTAATGTGTCTGCAGTTGGAAAGGGGAAACAAAAATGTTTTGATTTCATGTTCTTTACTTAAAAGCTTTTATAGAAACTGTCTGCCGGTATAGTCAAGTAAATGGTACCATGAGGATATTGTCCTAAATGTAATCTTTGAGTTGCTAGTGTGTTATTTTATTTAACATAATTACTCAAAATAGCTTCACTGTTCTGTAGAAAATGTTAGCTTTTGCTTTTTTTCTTCCTCACAGTAGGGAGAAAGAATAGAATATGGAGGTAAGTTCATAGCAGGAATCTTGTTATTTTCCCCAGAAACTTTTTTTTTTTTTTTCTTCATAAGGTGAATTAAATTCAGAGCAAACTTCACTAGATGACTTCTTACAAGTGGGATCTATACCACCTCATTATAAGCTTGAAGAATCTAGAGAAAATTTACATTGAATAATTTAGAATTACAGGGAAGGTGTTTTAACATAAAATATCAAAGCAAAGGGCTATTGTGATAATGTACTAATCTGGCTGTATAAATTCAGTGATCTGAGTTGAAGAGCTGACACTTCACACACTTTCATTTTTATACAACTTTTCATAAGAAAATACAGAAAAATAATGTTAGCATTACAAGTATTTTTAATAACTTATTGTCTTCCAAAGGTCATTAGTTACTCTGGAATTTTGTGTGCTAACAAAAACCACTTTTTGCTGTCTTGTCTGTAATTCACTACCATTTATCTCTCATTTAGTCATAATATAATTTAGCTGTGTTGTTGATTGTTCATGTTGAAAAAGTCTAAGATGTATATTGTCATGAACTGGTATTCCAAAGTTGGAAATTCGACACTACTTACCTAGACATGACAGTGGGTTTTAAGTTGTTCCTCAACAAGTACTGATAAATAAAAATACACGTATCTCACAGAATGGTAGGGGTTGGAAGGGACCTCTAAAGATCATTTAGTCTAACCCCCTTCCAGAGCAGGGTAGCCTAGAGTAGATCACACAGGAACAAGTCCAAGTGGCTTTTGAAAGTCTCCAGAGATGGAGTTTTCACCACCTCTCTGGACAGTCTGTTCCAGTGCCGTTACTCTCACAGTGAAGAAGTATTCCCTCATGTAGAGGTTAAACCTCCTGTTTTCCATTTTATGGCCATTGCCCCTAGTCTTGTCATTGGACAGCACTGAGAAGAGTCTGGCCCCATCTTCCTGGCACCCCTCTGACTGGTTAAAGCCCTAAGCAACCTGGTTGAATTTCATAGCTGACCCTGCTTGAGACCCCTTCCAGCCTGGCTTATTCTGTGATACTTGTGTGTATATACATGTGAGTGTATAAAGGTGTGTGTAATACTTCTGTATAATTTCTAAAGATATGTTGAGTGATTTCAGATATAGCTATAATACATTTTCATTCTGCTGGTTTTCTTTGCCCAGTCTGCCACTAAGAAACCTCGGAAGTCTCCAGCAGATAAGGGTCGTTCTGAATCTGGAGCTAGAGGAGCAAGTCGTGGAAGAGCTAACGGCCACCCTCAGCAGAATGGAGAAGGGGACCCTGTCACTTTGTTTGAGGTGGTTAAGCTGGGAAAGAGTGCTATGCAGGTAAAATGACTAATTGTGTTACCGCTTTACAATTCAGTGTGTTCTGACTGTAGGAGTTCAGTCTAAGCTACGCTTTTTAAACAATTGTATTTTTTCCTAACCTATGTTGGTCTAATAGGCTGTCTGTGTAGGATAAATGAAAAATAGAATATGCTTTGATGGGGTTGAGGACTGTCACATACACTTCTGAAAGACAAGACAAATAAGAAATCAATATATTTCATATTCCCCCTTATTTTTGCTCATTACTTCCAGACTGAAAATACATGTTGATATTAAGCAGCTCATTGAAGGGCACCCTGTAAGAGGTTTAATATGAGGAGTATATCTATAATAGTGATGGAGCCAAGGCTTTTTCTTTTTGCTTGTTTTTCAAAAATATGTGCTGACACAAGCAGTTTTGAGTACTTTGCACTGCAACTTGCAGTCTTGCTGCCTCCACCAGAGCAGCAGATACTGGCTAAACAGGTTGTCTAGACTTCATCTGTATCTGAGGAATGAAGATTGACACCTCCTGAAGGCAAATTTTTCATTGTAAAATAAATGTCTAAGAGAGTTGTAGTGAATTGTATCTGGAATTGTTCCTTACTCTTCTAAGTTTTGATCAATTTCAGAGGTCTTACACATCCAGCCCAACAAATACTGTCCCACCTCAAGAACCTCTATAGATGATTGGTTTTGACAGTAGTTGTAAGCTCTTAGTAAACTACTGTGCCTCATCTAGGTTTTTGCACTCAAAGGAGAAACAATGGGCCGAAAACACTGTTTGTCTGCTGCAGTGCAAAGCAGTTACTCCTGCTGAAGGAGTGTTAAAGCAAACCTCCCTTACTTTGCATTTCAACAAAACAGGACACACTCAGTATCAGTTTGTTTTGACTTTGTGGTGCTAACTAACATGAGAAAATTACAAATTAGGAAAATTAGGGGCTAGGCCCCATTTTCAATATTACTTTCAGTATAACTAAAACCTAAGTCTAATTAACTCCCCAAGGATCTTGTCTTCCAAATGAGTGAAAGCTGTTGAAAATTTACAGATTCCAATCTGCAGAAGGTCTGAGATACAATTTTATGGAAGTAATAACCATGAAGAAAATGAGAATTTTTATTCTTCCTAGTTGCTGTATTTACAGTTATTCAGGATTGACCCTTCTTATGTAGTAGGTGAAGACAGAACAAATTTACACATAGCAAAGGTACGGATTCTTTGTGCCTCTTCCTATAAGTTTTCAGTCAGGGCTTCCAACTTTGCTTGGTTTTCAACACTTTTTCAAATTTTGTTTTTGGAAGGATTTAAGGAAACATCTGGAGTCTATTTTCTGGTTTTACTGTGGTACAGAACATACAATATGCTTTAAGTACTATGTTTGTCTTAGAGTTACTGATATTTGCAGGAGCCAAATGAAAAGGAATGGGTGATTGCTTTGATATTTGATGACTCTGTGTGTGTGGAATTGACTTTGATACGTTTCATCTGTTTAAAAAGAGATGCCATCAGCAGTCTTCTGCAGATGAAATTCTAAAGTGAAATGCATGTTTGTATTAAGAAACTTTTAGTGTTCAAAGACAAATTAATCGTTTCAAGAAATCTTGTATTTGTATATACGTATGTAGATGAATGTGTGTCTGTATAGTTGTGTGTGTGTATATATGTGTGCATGCACATGCTTACAAATGTTCCCAGGCTAAATATGTGAGAAAAAAGTAGACAGTGTATCTTAAGCAGTGTAGAAATTATAAGCAAATAGTAAAGGAATAGGCAAGTTTATCTGAAGGCCTGGGATGCAAACAGCCATAAATGACTCGAGCCAGAATTTCAAGAGTATGTGTCACTTGTATACCTTTGAAAATTTTATTGTTGGTAAAAATATTAATGAAGCCCTAGATGTATTTAAAATGACATATCATACTTCTTGACTTCCACTTCTAGACAATTATCTCTACTGAAACCAAGGTTCTATAAACCAAGCTTAAGAATGTCTTTATACTTTTTCCTTAATAGCTTAGGGATTTTGATGTAATAATTAGGAATGTTTGGCATTTTTATTTTGATACAGGTTTTTTGTTGCCATTTACGTATTTTGTTAGTATTGCCAGTGTTCAGGCAAGTGCCATGCATTTGTCAGAACCTATTATTTCTTCATATTTAGTTCTTACCCTGTAATCTGAACCTACATTTTTCTGTAGGGCTCTTAAGTTTGCTTCCAGCAGGGAAAACCCAGAAAGATTCAATTAATATATTCTGAGTTTACATGGGAATCATGTGCTTTCATTTTTGTTCTATCTGCTCCTGCTGTTTGCTCTCAGGATTTTAGTGGTTAGTTTTTTCGGGCTTTGTGTTGCCAACTCATGGAAGTCTGTAGCTGAATTCAATTCCCACTTCTTTTAAGTTTGTCCTCTATTTTGGTTCTCATAGCAGGATTCATTTCTTCTATAGGAGCTTATTGCTGTTTAGCTCTCCCAGGGAAACAAAGTTAGGTTAATGTTTTGTATTTTGAGCATACAGAGCTTCAGAGCTGCTCTTTGCATATGAAGTGTTAGTGGTAGTTGTGTTGGTGTTAAGTCTCCTTGAACTCTATATATATATCTATATAAATCAGTTTGATACCTGCATTAAGTTGGTATTAGATTGTTGTCATTGTTTTTAATTTGCTCTGTAACCTTTTGCACAGTTAGTTGCTTCAGAAGTTTTTCTGTCAGCATCCCTCTGTTTTGTTTTTCATCATTTTGATGCAGGTTTTTTTGTGGCTATTTCTAGTATTTTGCTACTATTGGCAATTTTCAGACAAGTGCCAGTGACAAGGGTCCAGCTCCCTGAATTGGAAGATGGGTATGGGGAGCAGAATGCAGCCCCCATAATCTGTGAGGAAATGATTGGTGACTGACTGTGCCACATCGATGTGCACAGGTCTATGGGACTGGATGGGATCCACCCAAGGGTACTAAAGGAGCTGGCAGAAGTGCTCACCAAGCCACTCTTCGTTATTTATTAACAGTCCTGGATACCCCAGTTGATCCCAGTTGACTGGAAGCTGGCAAATGTGACATCCATCTACAAGAAGGGCTGAAACATCCTGGGAAATACAGACCTGTCAGTCTGACATTGGTGCCAGAGAAGGTTATGGAGCAGGTCATCTTCAGTGCCATCACATGGCACATACAAGACAACCAGGTGATCAGGCACAGTCATGCTCTGTGTTGGATAAAAAAACGGCTGAATGGCTGGGCCAAAAGAGTTGTAGTGAACGGAGCTAAATCTGGTGGGCATCTGCTCATAAGTGGTGTTTCCCTGCGTTCAGTACTGGGACCTGTTCTCTTCAATATCTTTAGCAATGATCTGGATGAGGGGATTGAGTGTATCCCCAGTAAATTTGCAGATGACATCAAGCTAGGTGGGTGTGTTGATCTGCTAGAGGGTAGGGAATCTTTACAGTGTGATCTAGTGGGCCAAGGCTAATTTCATGACGTTCAACAAGGCCAAGTGCCATGTCCTGCACTTGGGTCATAAGAACCCCATGGGAAGCTACAGAGTTGTGTATATGTGGTTGGAGATCTGCAAGCTGGAAAATGACCTGGGGTATTGATCAATAATCGACTAAGTCAGCAGGTGGCCAAGAAGGCCAGTGGCAGCCTTGCTTGTGTTAGAAACACTGTGGCCAGCAGGAATAGGGAGGTGATCATCCTCCTGCACTGGTGAGGCCACATCTTGAATATTGCATTCAGTTCTGGGCCCCTCACTATAAGAAGGACATAGATGTGCTGGAGCATGTCCAGAAAAGGGCAGCGAGGCTCGTGAAGGGCTCAGAGCACAAGTCGTTTGAGAAGCAGCTAAGGGAGTGGTGGTTTACTCTTGAGGAGGCTGAGGGGAGACCTTATAGCCCTCTACAACTATCTGAAAGGAGGTTGAAGCAAGGAGGGGGACAGCCTCTACTCCCTGATGACATGTGACAGGACCAGAGGTGCAGACTGCACCAGGGGAGGTTTAGGCTGGATATTAGGAAACATTTCTTCACTGAAAGGGTTATCAAACATGGGGATGGTCTGTCCAGGGCAGTGGAGGAGTCGCCATCCCTAGAAGCATTTAAATGGCATGTGAACCTGGTGCTCAGGGTCATGGTTTAGTNTCAGAGCACAAGTCGTTTGAGAAGCAGCTAAGGGAGTGGTGGTTTACTCTTGAGGAGGCTGAGGGGAGACCTTATAGCCCTCTACAACTATCTGAAAGGAGGTTGAAGCAAGGAGGGGGACAGCCTCTACTCCCTGATGACATGTGACAGGACCAGAGGTGCAGACTGCACCAGGGGAGGTTTAGGCTGGATATTAGGAAACATTTCTTCACTGAAAGGGTTATCAAACATGGGGATGGTCTGTCCAGGGCAGTGGAGGAGTCGCCATCCCTAGAAGCATTTAAATGGCATGTGAACCTGGTGCTCAGGGTCATGGTTTAGTGGTGAGCTTGCAGTGTTTGGGTCAAAGGTTGGGCTAGTTGATCTTGAAGGTCTGTTCCAACCAAAGACACTCTGTGGTTCTGTGAATGAAGTGTGATATGATCTGCTGTTCATGTTTTCTGTGGATGCATTTTGTCCATTAAGACTGTTCATAGGGGTTTATTTTAGGGGGTTTTTTAGGCTCTTGTTTTTTCTTGGGCGTACATGATACTCTTCTGCTTTTTGTCATTTGTCTCAATTTTTTCCTTGAATGACTTTATGGAGATGGCTATAACTTCTATATTTCACCACTCTAAACCTCCATAGTCAGAACAGGTTATTTCACTGTTTCTTATGTGTTGTGAGTTCATGCTGATGGGTATGGAGGATGTGGGTGAACCTCCACTCCTCCAGCTGAGCCCCCAGAACAGATGTGGGCATCTTAAATCTCCACAGGCACTTCTGCATTGGTATCTGACTGTGGCATTAAGCCAACAGTGAAATAAAGAGGTGTGATAATCTCAGATTTTGTTTAGGCTTCAGTCTGAAAATTTCTCATAAGGAAACTAGGATCAGTTAGCTATAATGAAGTTTGTACTTACCATGGAATGGTAGGGGTTGGAAGGGACCTCTGAAGATCATTGAGTCCAAACTGCCAGAACAGGGTCACCCAGAGCAGGCCACACAGGAACAGATCCAGACGGGACTTGAAAGTCTTTAGAGAAGGAGACTCCCCAACCTCTCCAGGCAGCCTGTTCCAGGGCTCCACCACCCTCACATAAAAGAAGTTTCTCCTCATGTTGAAGTGGAACTTCCTGTGTTCGTGTTTGTTCTAGTTTCAGTAGTTCTCTGTTGGTCAAATCAAGATTTGTGCTTCCCCAGAACATTGGAGACAATCATCAGTAATTGCAGGAGGTGTTCAATACCAACACATGAACAGATCTATGCCCTGATTACTCTAATATTATGCATGTTACCAGTTCCCCTTAACTGGTGTTAGCAGTTTACTACAGACTAGATGTTAATTTTGAAAAAAATATTTGACCCCTCTGGGTATGCTCAGCTAATAAAAGCAATCTTGGTGTTGACTAGACATAGTGCAGAGTACATGTGGCTCCATTATATGCCAACAGGCATTTTAGGATATGTATCCAAAGAGAGCTTTCTAGTATGTTGTGCCACCTGTTCTTCTTTGTCTCTCCAGGAATGAAGAACATGTGGTTCCTCACTGTTCTTGTCTGCACGCCTTGGCACACATGGGTTTGAGTCCTTTGAGGTTCCCTTCCTGTTTGAGTGAAAAGCACTATTTGTAACACTGCTTATCCTGCCACAAGAAGTTTTCTTTGTTTCATATGTTTCAGTTCTTCAGATTTTTGTAATCTTTACTGGGCTCATGTTGGCAAGCTGTGACGCTAGTTCACAGTACTCAAACTTTCTAGCCAGTGTAGTGTCAGACCAGGAACATCATGAGACCTTTTTCTACCTTCAGTTGCCTATCAGGAAAGATTAAAAACATTTCATTGATGTTAATTTAAAATAGTTCAGAAATGTTAACAATATTTTCAGTACTAATTTCAATATTATTATGATTTTTTTTTAGGGTTTATCCACCTGTCTGCTTGCAGACAGACATCTAAAATTAGTACATGCAGAAATAAAGGGTGGGCATCCTTGTAACTACATGTTTGATGTGTTGGACATAATATGAAAGAGGTGAAGGAAAAGCTTGTGCTACTTTGAGCAGCTCTCACTTTTTCTTCTCTATGGGCTAGCATTTTACTGGCATGGTTGCCAATTCCTTTTATCATAGTATCAGGTTTGGATGGCATTTAGTCATCAGTATCTCTGTCTGAAATTTTCTGCTGTAAATTCCTGGTACATTGAGTATCTTTTACTATCACTGTCAGATGTGATGATCTGTACAAGAAATGCCAAATAATCACTTCTTCTGTAGAGCTGATATCTACATGCATCTCGTTAATATGGCATATCCTATGTAATTGCAGTAATTTTTGTATTTTCATAGCATTTAAGGCAGAAATACACCATTATGGTCTATTTATTACCTCCCTGCATAGCTCAGACTCCTCTATTAAGACAAGAGCTGCTTTTACAACCCTCGTTTTTCTATAGTAATAGTAATATTATCTTCAGTAATTAGACACTGGGAGGGGCCAACCTGAGCAACAGCAGAGGCAGTTTTGAACATCATCATTCCCTCTCAGGTCTCATTGCAGTAGCCGCTCCTCTGTCCTGCGGTCATAGGTACTTTGGCCATTGCCACCAGGAGCTGAGCTGGTGGATGTGGAGTGGAGGTGGCACTGGCCCTGGAGAAGGCATTTCTGCCTCCCCCAGAGAGTGAGGCTGCTTCTTGGGCTGGCTCGTTCAGGGAAGGAAGCTAATAGTCGAGCAAGCCCCAGTGAGTGCTCAGCTTTATCAGCTGGTACCTTGAGCATTCTGCATCGATTAAGTTTTATTTTGCTTACTTGTTTCAACTAGTTCCCTGGAATTTTATCTCACGATAGTTTTTATCACTTAACCATTATACAATATAGATAACCCCAGTGTTCTTCAGTCCTTCCAAAGGTTCTGTTTGAAAGAATTGTTATGTGTGTGCTTTCACCTTGCATAAGCTGAGGCTGCTGTTGAACAGATTGGTCCCACCTTCTCCCACATCTACAGCTGATGTTTTTTACACCTTTCTTATGTGCTTTCTAGTCACACCAAGAAATAGATTTAATTAGAACCTGACACTTTGGCAGATTTTTTTTCAGCTGGATCAGCTCCCTAATTCAGCTTGCCTCTGTCAGCAGCTCAGACTTACTCTTGATTAGAATGACTGGATAACCATCACCTTATCCAACTTAGGAGGAATTACGTATATGTTTTTACGTATATATTCAAGCTTAAAAACATCAGAGCAGATGTAACTGGATCCTACCAAAAGTCCAATACCCAAAAAATTAAGAAGCCAAAATTGTATTTTGAGAATTCTTCCTCTCTCTAACTGTTGGTAACTCAGGGTGAATGCAAGTGTCTGTGTTCTCTGTAGCTTTTCTCTTGCCTGAGTTTCTCTCTTCTCTTTCCTAGAAGACCTCTTTGAATAGTATCTCTTTTGTCTGCCTCAGCTATTTCTGGGACTGAAGGTCTTTGAAGATTAATAATATACAGACATATGATTTTATCATCCATGGTATTTGTGCTGAAGTCATGTTTCAGTTTAATTGTCCTTTGTTGCATTTTAACAGTGCTATGTTCTCCAACTTGAAGGATGGATAATAATTCTGGGTTTCCCCAAACTGTCTCAGAAACTCCTTAGCAGTTGAAGTATGTGTTCTTAAAAGTTTACTGAGTAAAATAACTGCAAATGTTGCTGCCATTTAAACTAGGATTTTGTTTTCATATTGCTAGATGGATTTCTTCTGCAGATTAATCTTGCTTTGTTCGTGATTGTACACTACAGAATTAACAGAAACAGTATCAAAGCTGGGTACATTTTCATGCTTGTTATATCAGGAACAGTTTAGACACCTAATGAAGCATTAATTAATTAGAAATGTATCCCTTAATACCAAATGAATTTTACTGCAGTCATCACACAAGACTTCTTTTCCCTTGTGTTGTAATAAGATGTAGGATGATTTTGCTGTTAATGTGAGTACAGGTGCCAGTAGTACAGTGTGTTAAAGCATTTATACCTGGGAATACCTATTGTACTTAAAGCTGGAGAAGTCTTTTGCATTCTAGAATACTATCATTTTTTTTAAGTGTCTGGGGTAATCCTAGCAAAGGAACTTAAATCATGTATTTTAGTAAATTGATGGATCTCCCTTACTGGAATTTTGTTTCCACACTCATCTAAGGATTTTTTTTAAATTCTCGTATTCAATGCATATGAGTAGTTTTGGTGCATTATAGCATCTCAGAACCATTCATGCCCCTGGCTGGCCTAGTTTAAACAGGCACAGCCCCTTGGAAATTATGTAATCTGTCAGTTGTGAGAGATTAGCATCTACAGAAATTCTGTACCCTAGTAGGAAATCTGCTTGGTATGAGACCCTTGTGTGGCCCTTCCATCATTTCTGAGAACTCAAGTGAGGAAATGCAGCTCTGAGCAGTGCAGATCTGCTGTGGCAAGAACGCCTGTCCTCGGTAGTTCCTGTGATTTGTAATGCATTTGAAAGAAGCATTTTTCCAGTACATTTTATGCACATAAGTGTAATGCCAGTTAAATTGTGCCATTCTAATACTCTTAAAAGAGGACTAAATATTTTTATCTTTCTACAGTTATAGGGTTTTTTTTTCCTCCAAAATGGTTCCACATAACATGTTACACTGGATTCCACACATAATGATATTTAATGCCCATTCTACTGCATAGAAATAAGTATTTCTATGAAAAGCTGAACACAGATATCTCTGGAGAATATGAATCTCATAATTTTATTGGGAATAACTACTTATAGGATTGTATTCCTTCCCACTCTGTGCTTCAGGGAAAAAAAATCCATAGGAAAAACTGCTTTATGCAGTCTCTATCTTTGTTTATGTCAAAAAACCCAAAGAAACCAAGAAACATGTGCTGTTACATTAAGATTTTTTCTAAAAATAATAATTTTGGCTTTTCAGAAAGTGCTTGCTTAAATGTTAGGAAGGTGTGAACTCTTCCATAATTTTAAATTACCATTTTCAGAGGAAAAAGAATAAATTGCAGGTTTTCAATGCACAATTATTTTTTATTAAC
This sequence comes from Chloroceryle aenea, assembly GCA_013399075.1. Taxonomy (NCBI): domain Eukaryota; kingdom Metazoa; phylum Chordata; class Aves; order Coraciiformes; family Cerylidae; genus Chloroceryle; species Chloroceryle aenea. The sequence continues at coordinate 1,082,017 of VWZY01008953.1, forward strand.
TTCATATTCGATTTTTTAAGTGGGTGTATTAGACTTACTGCTCACAATTTGGAATGCAACCAAACAGTCATCTCTAATTCTAATGCACAACCTTAAATTGCATGTACTTTCACATGTTAGGAACTACCTTTTCCTCAGTACCATCTGTGTAATTGCTTCAGCCTTCACAAAACTTAACCTTAAAAGACTTTTATTCTTTTAAACCCAATATGCACAGATTCACTTAAAAAAAACCAAACACATTTTATGCAGAGCATAAAGCATTGCTTGCCTTCCTTTCCCTGTGTTCTTTTTTTCAGTGTACTTGGAAGTTCTTTTCCCTGTCTGTTAAGTCATACTTTCTAGTGCTTTTTCTTCTCTTTGGGTTGCTTTTTATACAGATAATTGAAATCTTTAATTTCGCTCTGCATTCCTTTCTTGTTTTAATAAGCTTCAAATTTCGTTTGAGTAACTTTGGTGTTTTGGCAGAAGATGTTAGCATCTGAATTTTGGTGTTTTTTCCTACCTTTAATGTAAACACATTGCCCACCCCTTCTGGAGTGACTTTTTGTTCTCTCATAGTCACAGTAAATGAAGCATGTCCACCATCAGTTGAATGAAATGTCAGATTATTTAAATGTTCGTACTTGATTAGCCTTGGTTTACAGTTGGCTTAGATCTTACACTTGAACATGCGCTTTGTATATAGAGTATTTTTTTTTTAGTCTGTATTGGTAGCACTGCTGCCAAATTTTTACTTAATTTAAATTGTGAAATAGCTTTTTTTGAAATCAACTTTCATTAATATTTAGTGCAACTGTGCTAATTTACACGAGCTGGCAAGGTATCATCTGCAGTTAGTCCCTCTGGTTCCTCCAGCTCTTAATGCTCCTAAATGTAGTAATGTTCTTGTACTGAAGGAATATGAAATGGATTGATAGCTCTAAAGCCTCCAGGAGGTAATAAGATAACTAGCTTCAGTATTTCATTCATTGCATAAGATGTCTGCTTTTACTGGCAGTCCAAGCTGCTGTTTCTCTTCAATATTATAAAGTGTTGCTATTTATCTTTTAGCAGTCTTTGAGATGTGAAGGTCAATATATCTGCTAGTCTCCGTCATTGATTTTAAGTTGTTTACTCAGACTACGTATCTGTTCTGCTACTTGCTTGACTTTAAGCTTCTTATTTCTGTAGGGTTGCCTATTTGGCATATTTTTCAAATAACACTGTATGGTAGTTCTTCACAGTTTCACCAGAGAGTTCACTTCTGGGAGATTCTCTTGAAAGCTGTAATGGGCTTTTGAAAGGCTCTGTATTCACGATGTATTTGTACTATACATCATCTGCTATTTAAAGACCACCTTGGTTTTTCACTCTGTTCTCACAAGAATAGATGCATTTTCAGATGGAAAAAACCTAATTTTTGTCACAAATACTTGTATGGCTCTGTCACACTGACTGACCTGGAGATATGGTGCATCTGTTTGTGTGTGTGTGTGTGTATATACACGCACACATGTATATATGCGCTTGTGTATATATATGTATAGGTGCTTTCTGACAGCAGGGAGTGCAAGGGGGCCTTGTGGGTGTTGCTGGAGTACTCGAGGTTTTATCAATGTAAGTGAGCTAGATAATTTTTTACTTTGCTTAAAATTAGATTCCAATATTCCTTTGCCTCTCAAAATCAGGTAATGAAGATGAGAGGCTAAAGAGGTTTTCTTGTGCATTTTCTCATTTGTTGTGCTTCGTAACTTCGTTGTCAAGGGAGCCTTTTCCTTGTACGCATGCACTAAATTTGATGAATCCCAAAAGCATGGATTTCCTGCACCAGGGGCAGAGTGCTGCAGCATGTGTGCTGTAGATCTTGTGCTCCCAGGAATGCTGAATTTATCATGTATTTCATGCAGAGCATGAAAGAGCACATTTCCATATGTCAAATCCATTCTCTCTACTGCACTGCAGGGTAAAAACATCTGGAAGCAGATGGGTACCACCAGAGCAACTCATGCAATCCACTCCTACCATCTTTTGTAAGTGTTTTGTTGAAGTAGACAACAAAACTATAGTGGATGTGGAATCTTCTGGTAGATGGAGTCCACTTGTAGCTACCTCCTTTCCAGGGGCTGACTGGTCCTTCCCTCCTGTCACTGTATGTGCCATCGCTGCAATATCAGTTCTGTGCTTGGGACAGGTGACAGGGAGGGGCCAGGGCAGGATATCTCTGGGCAAGATAGTGACCAAATGTGGATTGTTGCCCAGAGTTTTTTGCTATGTCTGAGAAGCTCTTGAAAACAAGATGACTGAATGGATGCAGCTAACAAGATAAAATCATCCTGGAAGGTTTTCTGTAACCTGTGTGCTGTTGGTTAGAAAACGTTGGTTTTGATAATAGTCTTTATCTCTCTGTGTGTTTATGCAGTACAGTTCCTTTTCTGGCAACAATTGCTTGTAGCACTATTTGCTACACTGTTGCCTGTTGTTTGATTTCTTATGTCACTTACATGTAACATTTTTCCTGGTATTTGCATTACTACTGTTTTTTTCTTGATTCAGTTGATATTTGTCTCTGTTTAAGGTCTGGTGTGTGGAATTTCTTCTCCCCATCCTCCCCAGTGTTTTCAACTTTTATAGCTCTTTTCTGTTACATCAAAAGGCAACAGTTTGATTAAGTTCCAACTGTTATAACATATGTAGTCTGGCTTCATTATATCCTGTTCCCTTAAACTGTAATCTTTAAAAAAAATTCCTAGCGTGAACACCAAATGCGCAGGAGGTTGAACAATGTACATCTGTGGGTGTTATTTCGATTCTGATACACTGAAAATACCCCCCTTGTTCTCAAGGATTAGTGAATACAATTTGTGAGACATGCTGCTGATGCCAACAGGTCAGGTGCCTCTTTTGAGGTAGTGCTGCAAAAATCAGTTAAGTGATCTTTTAAAAGAAGCAGAAACAAAACTGAAGGGGATTCCATCAAGCATTTCTCCTCTGCTCCCCCTTTTTTGATTCTTAGTCCGGATGGGTTCACCAGCAGTATATACAGTACAGTCCAGGACCAATTGTAGTGGTATAGCCAAAGGGGCAGAATACTGTAGCAACAAACAGGAGTCAGACTGAATGTGAAAAGGACACTCTCAGGCCAGCCTTGCTTCTACAGAGAATATTTTATGTGCAGCTTGGCTGGGAACAGTGCACAGATGCTGGCAAGCTAGTTATTAACACTCAGGAAAAGCATCTGAGGTTTTCCAGACTCAAAGAACATAGCAGCCTTCAGGAACTGTTAATAGATGTGTGACAAGAGTGAGCAAAGATAGATATATGGAGGTATTTCAGTGCAAGTTACATGGCACAGAGTAGGATTCTGCCTGGAAAGAGGTGACCAGATGGAAGCATGGCAAAAATAAAGAGAGGTTTGAGTTTGTTTTCTTTTCTTCCATAATAATTAGGTTGCATCAAATAGATCTAGCAATTGGCAAGTTTAAAACAAGACAATTTTTTAAAACTTTTTTTTTATTGCAGTGAGTAATTAACCCTTGAGACACAGTCCTGCAAGATGATGTAGGTATAAAACTTTCTGGTTTAGTCACATGAGAAGAAATTTGCTAGGGTCTTAAGGGTCTGGGAGAGTAACTTGGAGGTATCAGTATTTTTTTGCCCTATTCTTATGCTTTTCTGTCTGTGTATAATCCCTGTTGGGCAGGTGATCCTATGGTCTGACTGAGCACATCTGTTGTTTTCTTCTTCTGGGGGAGGAAGCTACTGGCAATTGCATATTGTTCTGATATCTATGGTAATATAGCTGTTCAAACAAATCTTTGTTGTAGTACACCAGGTCTGGTCATTAAGCTTTGTCAATATTTGGTTTAGTAAATAATTTTTACATTTGGCTACATTTGGTTTTATGTGCCCTGAAGAGTTCTACCAGTTATTAAAATTATACATGAACAGGTCTGAATTCGTGATGAATTAACAGTGAACCGTTTTAGATAACTGCCTTTGTGCTGCTACTTCGTTTTTCCTCAATTTGCATGAAGATTACAGGGCAAGACTTCCTTTTTAATTCTTCTAAATAACAGAAGGACCTCTTTGTGAGATTGCTTCTCCTCCTGGGCATGCATGTCTGGGTGTTGGCAGATAAAACCTGTAAAAACATAGTTTCATGGCTAACTGGGATGTTTAGAGATCATGCTGGTTGTCAAATAATGTGATAACACTGGTAGTCTCATCCTGTATTGGGTTAAGAACAAGTGTAGTGATCTGTGTTAAATGTGGAGTGTTTTGGTTCAGTTCACAGGGGTGTGTAGGTCTCTACTACATACAAAACTGTTTTGCTGTTTCCCTTTTCTCATACACTTGCTCTGAGGTCCCACTGGAAATCAGGGAGTTTGTACTTGGATAAGCTAGGAACTGCAGAGGGATTTTTCAACATCCTGTTCATAATTATATCTACTAATTTAGAAAGGGTCCAGATTTTACTGAAGGTTGGATTGTTCAGTTGTATCTTTCCTATTCATTCTTTTTCAGAACAGTTGGAAGCTGGCTGCATGAGGATGGTGGTGGTGTGTGTGTGTTTAGGACTTTTTTTTAATTGAATTTTATAGAAATTAAACCCAAACTCTCCAAAATAAAATAATCCATTTGCAGGGTGTGCTGTGATAGCATAATCAAGCTTCCCTTAATGTATGCTGCCACATGCATGGAACAGGAATTTTATATTTTTTTTTCCTCATAAAGTAAGTAAAACTGTATTTTCTTATGTTAAGTATACACAGTTTTGGTGTTGATGTAGCAGAGGAACTTGGAATTCTGTATTTTAGGGATATGAAAGGAAGCCATACGTGGTTTCCTTAATCATGAAGCAGGCTGAAGAAGGACCCCACACAACCCTGTTGCTTTTCTAGAGCAGTTTTTAAGCATCTCCATAGTTACTGTGTTTGCTTTGTCCTCACTGCTTCATATTTACCTACATGTGGACTTTTGAAAAAGGTGGGTCTGTGCAGCTCTGATAGGCTTCAGCAGCCAGAACTGTAGGGTAAACTGTCTGTATGGGCAGCAGCTATAGGCTTTGCCACATTCCTTTCAGCTGATCTATATCTCTCATTAACTCTTTCTGGTGCTGTGATTGAACTCTTATGTTGAAGAGCAAAATTCATATAGTGACCTTTCTCATCAAGTCACTGAGGCACATTTTCTCTCCTGAGAGATTAGTATATGACAAATGACAAATGAATTTTGACACCTGTATGCTTTCTGTCCTCATCCCTGCTATTACTCATGATAATGACTATGTGCTACACCTGCATATCAGTCATTGTAAAAATATCTCCTGACTACTTATAGTTCTGAGTGCAACTTGAAACTGTGACTCAGCTTCATGTACTGTGATTCAGGTGGCTTGTTCGGAAGACCAACGTTTGTGGTTTTTTATTTTCCAAGTATGCCTCATTGCATTCTGTCTGCCTGAACTGTGTACAGTGCTTCTTAATGACTGATCGATCCGCGACTTTGGCCTTCATAGATACTGAGATGTTCACTATGCAGTATAAATTCATTTTTTATCCCAGAGTGTTTCTACTCATCAGTTTTCTGGATATGTATATTGGTCATTCTGAATGGAATCACAGTGCTTATTTTTTAAGGCAATTTTGAAACTAAATAAATACTGTAAGTATTGTTTTGAGGAGTTACAGTAATTTAAATTTGAACTTGTGGTTATACAGTTGCAATACTAGAAAACAATGCTTATTGTTCTGTTATCTAATAAAATTTGTTCTGTCTCCACCCTGAGAGAAGGTTTATAGATTACTGAATTTGTACATGTATATAATTATGCAAAATAAATGCTTGGTTATAAAATTATCTTCTGAAAAGAATGTAATTTGTCTTTAATAAAACACTTTTTAAGAGTCTGATAAGTATTCTTTTTTTCTTGACAGTCTGTGGTGGACGACTGGATTGAATCATATAAACAAGACAGGGACATAGCACTTCTGGATTTAATCAACTTCTTTATCCAGTGTTCAGGATGTCGAGGTACAGAACGTTGGAAACAAGTTGTATAAAATAAATCTGACAGTCATACAAATGTATATTAGTGTGATTGCTGATAAAGATGTGGGAGACACATGAATTGGTGCTACTCATATGCATGGTTTATAAAGAAATACTGTCTACATTCAAGAATAATTTTATTTAAAGCTTGTTTGTCAAGGGACTACCCTTTCTTTTTCTCACTTTCCTGTCAACATCCAAAGTGTACAAATCCTCACAGAGACACTCTGCTCGTCAGCAGGAGATAATCAAGGTAGGTGTATCTTCACTGCCCCTTTCTGTTCCTTCCCCTTTTTTATTATTACAAGAATCAGTAGGTGTAGCTATACCTTAACTTTGCTATTTTTTTTTCTTTCTTTCTAGGAAAATGATGGGGTTTTTAAACTGAAGAGGACTGAGTCAGGCTTCAGTTGACTTTGATTAGCAAGAAAGATTTATTCTGCATGAATCACCAGCCCTTTTTCTTACTCAGTAATATTTTATCAAGTCAGCAGCAAGTGGCCTGCCTGCCTTTTAGACCCTATTGAAGCAGTCTCCATTACCAGGCATGCAGCAGTCATGCTTTCTAGCATTCTGTTGCCACACTGTACCTTTGAATGAATTTTTTATGTGTTGTCTTTTTTCAGATAACTGAGCCTTCAAAAGAGAGAAACACAGAGCTCTACTCTCCCTCTCTAGTTACCAGAACCAAACTATTTACTGTTTCCTGATACTTCCTATAATTTGCTTTGGGTAGAGTTGAAAATAGCCGACAGTTCAGAAATTCTTTTTCTTGGTATTGTGACTGGACTGGGAATATACCATTAGACATCAGACGATCTGGGTAGAAGTCCCTTTTCCTCCTCCTTACATACAATGAAGAACACTTAAAAGCAACAGAGGAAAGAAATATGAGTTGTCAGCAGCTTCAGCAACCCTTTTTCATAGCTTGAGGAAGTAAACTTACTTTGTGTATGATGTGAAAGACTGAAGCTTGGGAAGCCTTCTGTGAAGCTTAGGGTTTAGATTACCAGCCTGTGTCAATGTCTGTACTGTTCACACAGATTCCCTAAAATATTTTTTGGCAGTGAAAAGTAGTTGTATTTTGTTTGCTTTTTGTAAACACTCTCCTGAAGGTGTATATGGAAAAAAAACCCAAACAAATAACCCACAAGCTTCTTTCTAAGAATTTGGGCAGCATTAAACTGAACGGATCCTTGGCCATATGTTTTTATTCTTGCTTATGCAAGCTTTTGGTGGAGGCATGTCATAAATATCTTCATTCCCCTGCTGCTCTCTAATTTCTACTTCCTTTCTTTCTCCTTGTTAGAGAAAGCAGCACTCTTACAGTCTCAGAAGATTTGTATTTTTTATACCTCTTGTTACTGACTGATGCAGGCTGAATGCCCACTGTCAACCATATGCTGCATAAGCTTCCCAGAAAAGCTTTCTGTTATTGGCTGTGAAGCAGCAGCACTTCAAGTGGCTGATGTCCTTTACTTTCTTTATTTTTTTGTTTTTAATGGTGACTTTCCATCCTTCTTTGTGTGGGTATCTCTCTGCTGAGCTTGCTCTACTGGCTTTCTGGTCCCAAACAGTAATTAAAAGGAGAAAGGAAGCAAAAATTATTTGTCCCTTGAGTTTACAATGTCTGGGGGATTTATTTCTGTGGTGGAGTTTTTGCGGCGGGTGCAGTAAAAGCTGTAAAACTGGGTCAAAATCCTGGCAAACAGTTCTGTTCTTTCCAATTTCCAGTAACATGCCTGTTTTCAAGAAATAAGTAAAAACTTTATCAGAAGAGAGTGGGTTTTACTGTTAGTCCACTTAGGTTAGAATGTATATTCACCTGTCCTTAGTGGAAATGAGTTATGGCAATCTGGGGATGCTCTGTATTTTGTGAGGAAGACCAAGTTTCTTTTTCATGGAAAGCTTATAGGCTCTATTAGGACAGTATTTCCCTTTAAATCTTTTGTTGATGTTCTTGTTTTGTTTCCATTTCTGATAAATAACAGCTTCTTGTGAATCTCAATGGCTGCTTTATCTTCCTTAATATTCCTTAATTTTTTTATCACTTTGCTCTACTAACATTGTCTCAGGTTTTTCATCATTCTTTCTCAATGTTGAATTTAAATGCTTACAGATAATATATCTGACTTTGTGACCATTAACTTGAAGGGATGAGGGCAGCTAGCTTGAGAGGAGGTTCCCAGAAATCTTTGAAAGTGATGGTAGGTTTAGAAATCTACCATTTTCATAGTGCTTGGAATTATTTGATAGCAAAACATAGATAAAATATACTTAGCTTGACATTTCTTTTAGAAGTTTTAAGAAGGTGAAGACTGTGTGCCTATTTTCTGATTTCAATTAGAAATCATTTAGGCACCAAAGTGTTTTATTTAGCAATGGTATTGACCCTGCCAAAAACATCTGTTTAGAGAAACATTGAATTTTTTTTCCTTTTTATCCCATTCTCTTGGGCAGAACATATGCTTGAATGAACCCCTTAGCATCCTCCAGCTTTGCTTAGAGATGTTTCTGAAATGAGTTGTTCTCTTGTAAATATGAACAATCAGGCATGTTATGCAAGTTACTAATATGAAAAAAAAAAAGTAAACCTAATTAATTTTGCAGGTGAACTTAAAAGATCTTTGCAACATAAAATTGAATAAATATTAACCACATTTACGAGCACATCTGTTGTTTGTCGGAGTATCTATTCAATCAGTTACTTTCTACATAATGTGTTCTACTTCATACCATAATGTCCTTAAAATGTGATATATTTAGTTTTAGCATGACTTCAGTAATCTTTTTGGGTTCCTAAAGGATCGTATTGTATAAATTAGAAGCTTGTCCTACTGAACTACCAAAAGCTTCTCAATTCAATACTAAGACTTGCACAGGAGTTAAAATTACTTTTCATGCCATCTTTCCACTAGTTTACCTGCTCAGTCTGTTGCCCTTGTTGATTTTGATTACAAAGAAGGGTAAATAGTTTTTATTTGGGTTTTTTTGTTTGTTTGTTTGTTTGGTTTTATCTTTCCGTTATCAAGAATACCAACAAAAGTCCCTGCCTTTCACAGTTTATCCATGGTGCATTGCATTTCTGTCACAGAAAAATAGTTAACAAGGACTGATAAATTCCCCTATTGACTTTTTGTTTCCTACCCTTTTAAAATGAATTGCTGCTCCTAGGGGGAGGATCTTTTATCAAATAGTACCATAGAAAGATTAAAAAGTTACTTTAAAAATAACAGCAAATAAATGCTGTTTCCAGTCCTTGAAAAGAATAGGTATGGTTGTTAGTAGTAGGTATTTGCCCCACAGTATTCACAATCCGTATTGTTGTTGTATGTATACATGGTGGTGTTGTATTTACCTTCGTATTTCTCCATCAAGAACTTAATTAGGGTTTTTGGTTTTTAGATAACAGGGAACTTTGGAATTTTGGTTGTCATAATGATAAAAGGATTTTTCAAATAAATTCTGCTTGGCTGGGGGTGGATTTGTAGCCGTACTACTGAAATGACCATTTCAAATGTTGTAGTTTGGTCTTCAGCATTGTGGAGACAGGCGTCGTCCTTTCTTGCAGAGGAGTTGCAGATCAGTGTTTAGGGTTTTCTGTGGTTTTTTTTAGAGGTTTTTTCTGTCACTACCTTCTTTGTAGAACCATAGTTAGGCTGTTTTCTTTCTTTTCTTTCCTCCTTTTTGAGCACATATGTAAAGCACAGCACAGTATGCTGAGATGTCTGGAGCTAGTTGCAAGTGAGCAGAAATGTCTAATCAGAAATACGCGTTCCCAGGTCCCAGAAGGATTATAACTGTGTCAGTGTGATTCTGCATCTGGGCTAATTAGCTCTGCCTCCCAGACTGAGTAATTAGCTCAGGTATCATGCTCTGCTGCTATGACAACCAGGCTCTTTCCATTTCTGGAGCTCCATGGATATAGAGCTGACTTGAGTATCTGCTTTGCTGTCTGGTTTTGCCTTCTGTTATTGATATAAAACAAATGGAAAACCCTGCAAGCACTCTAGCCTTTCTGCATTTTAAAGGGGAGAGACATGCTTGTGGAATAAATATATTTTTTTTCCTAACCAGAAGCACTTAGTGGTTGAAACAGCCTCTTAAGCTGTGAAGGACAAACCAACCCATCGAGTCCATGTAAGAAAAGAAGCTTTCTTTTGCGGGGGGGAAAAAGATCTCTTAACGTAGCTGAAATGGAGAACTGCTGGACTACTTTATAATATATAGTGAAGTTATTCACATCCTTTATCTTCCATCCCTCTCCTTCCTTCCTTCTCATGTATTTCTGGATAGGTAAGCCACAAATTGTAAATCTTAGGCAGATTTTCAGAAGTGTTTTGAGCACTGCTTTGCTGCCAGCCCTACCTTTATGAGGCAGCTCTGAGACACCACTGAGCGACCGAACAAAACTGGTGAAACTCCCTTACTGTTAAATTCTCAGCATTGTTGTAACCTTCTTTGGATTTTAAGGGGCTCTCCATTTAAATAGCTTTGTTACTTGGCACACTGAAGTTGTTTTAGGAGTGGTTTGTGAAGGAAGCAGGTCAATTTCCTTCTTATAATTTTTCTCATACCTTATTTTTCCCCTCAGAAACTTCTCTTAAGGTTCTTGTGTGGAATCAAAGTTTAATGAGCAAATGTTCAAACTGCCAGCTGTCAACCTTGACTGCTGGTGGTGTTTAAGGTTGGGTATTTTCAGTTGTAAGCAGGCATCTGTCTATTAACTTCTTGCCCAGTGCTTAAAGCAGGACATCTTTATAGAATTTTTCCCTGTGAATTAACATTTGGGGATCCACAATCTCTTCCAGCTTGAGCATTGAATCTCTAGTTGTTACTCACCTATTCTAATAAATTCCTCTGAAAAATTCTGTGATTGAGTGTTGCAAACTGAATCAACAAGTTCAGGAGATCTCTATTAATGGTAATGTATCCATGATTGATATTAATGATCTGCACTCATAATTAAGGGCAAGCTAATAGATAACTGGTTTGCCAAAGGAAATTGAAGGATAAAACCTGGATTAAAGCATCATAAAGTGGCCTGGCAAAAGAAATAGACAAACAACTGCGTGCTTTGCTGTTGAATGAGATTTCAGAAAGCAAATTAGACAGGAAATAGTGTTCTTTACTTTGATCAATAATATTTTAATAGGTGGTATAACAGTGTAAATGATTTTTAATTTTTTTTTTTTCATATATTTGTACATAGTTTTGTTTTGTGATCAATGGAATAACATCGCTCTCTGCAGTTGAATATTACTGAGTAAGGAAAGAAGACTGCTTGATCAATATAACTTAATGCAAATGGTCCTTTTATAAGGAACTGCAAATTGTTAGTGAGAAATGTTGCTGGCACATATTAAAAATCCCTTATCGCTTTCGTCATTCATTATTAAGAAGTTGGTATCATAAAATTTTGTTATTTTGAACAAAGTAGAGGATTTTGTTGCATTGGAGCCTGTGTTTTTAATTAAAATTATAAAGTATGCTTTCTCACAGTTTCTTCAACAAAATCCCTTTTTTAGTATGTGAACGTAGGGGAGAAGTCGTGAAGCAAAGGACTGATACATGTTTTAAAAAAATTTATACTTATACATGATTTAAGTCATAGTAATCTCAAGGATTTATAAAATATTCTGTGTGCATAATATGCAGAAATAAATACACGCATAACAACTATATGATAATGTTAAAAACATGCTGTTAACCACATTAAAAAAAAAAAAAGGAAGGTAAAGCTTAAAGATAGAAGTGGATTAATTTTAATTTCGTGTGTGGTGTACATAAATCAGATTTGAACTTTATACTTCCTGTTTCTGATCCTGGAGGTAATTTTTACAGTGTGTTTGTCTTGAAGTGAAAGCTTATAAAAATCAAACTGCAAAATAAGATGCAAATTATTCACTGGCTTGGATGGAAGGTATATCAATTACCAGACATGTATTATGTTTTATTTGTTCGTTTCTTTAAATCAAGATAGTTATGAAGTTCATATCAAACACTTGACTTAAGGTTGCATACATTTTATTTTTTTATGAAAAAGTACAAATGGTTGATATTTGTTGACATTCTTGAGACTAAAGCTTCTGTTTCATTGTTAGTATCATTTTTAAATAAGCAAGGTTTCAATATTTCTTCTGTTTGCTGCTGAATGTTATCTCTTTTTAGCTGCATTCAAATCTGAAAGTGTAAAAAGGATTTGAAGGAGTACATCACATTTTATATCCACTTGTGAACTAATGGCATCTTTCTCACAAAAAGATGCATCCTACTACATTCAAAAACTAGTGGGGAAAAAATTGAAGGAATTTACTGACCTTTCAGTGCAGGAGATGTGAATGAAGGACATACTGGTCTGTGGTTTCAAAATCTGAATGAAATACCAGATGTCTTGAGGTCTGACTTCAGTCCAAAATTTCACCCTATGAATTGGTAACAGGAGCAACAGTAATTTAAACCAAACATACCCTGCTTTATTACTTGCTACCTGAATTTCTTGAACTATTCATGCTTCAAGTATGATAGAAAACCAAAAATAAGCTAGGATAAAATCAGCTATGAACTAATCTATTACTATAAATTAAAATAAACTTTCAAATAATTTAAAACTAATTTATTGAATTAATTGGCAGAACTTGCAATACTTGAATATTTTAGACCAAATATGTATTGTAAGAAAAAAATAGATTACCTTTGAAATGATAGTCTAAAAGTGAATTCTGAACTGCTAACTCTGTATAATATGTTCAAATCTCTTCTGAAAATTGAAGTGTTTCTTTCAAGTCTGGAATAAAGTCTACGTTCTGCTCTTGCATACTACCTGGTAAGTTCACAGCTATTTTTGGCACTGCACATTAGAGGCAAATTATGTAAGGTGTTCAACTATTACTACTTGTTTTCCATTATATTAATTTCATTGCATATCAATCTGGAAAATAGTGCTACTCAAATGCCTATAAAGTTACTACTTCAGAAGTCTCAGATTGATGATGCTTCAATGCTACAACTTTTTAAGAGCAATAAACACCTCTAGGTGTTAATTACTCAGAATAATTGCTGTCTTACTAGTCAGATCTGTGTCATTTCCTCTATGCTTAGGGGTGTTTTTTTTTATATAATACAGATTTGTTACAGGAGGGACTCCTCTCTTACAGCAGATAGAAAAAACATGGGTTTGATTTTTAATTTCTTTTGACAGACTTGTGAGCAAATTATGCCTGTATATAAGTTTGTCTCTCTTTAAACAGTGGATGTGTTGCTGCAGTTTTTTCTTTTTTTTTTTGATGACATAGATGGTACTTTCTATGAAGACAGGAACTCATTATGGCAAGCAATCAGATACCACCAGATCTTAGCACTTTCTTACTGGATTACAAGTAGGAAGGGTCTTCATGTCTCTAGTCTTTGCAAAGATGTCAGTTCTGCTGAATATATTGTCAGAACAAGGATAGGAATTAAATTCCAAAAGTGACTTTCTTTCTGCAAACACTGTAATTATGATTCTCTCTCTTTTGCATGAAGGAAACCATAGATTTATTAAATGCAATGCTAGTACATCATTCAGTAATTACTTCTGAAGAGAAAAAGGCAGGGATGATTAAAAAGGTCTGCATCCTAATGAAAAAGCCTTAAGCTCTGGAACAAAGAAAGTGGCTAAACCAAATACAATGTTCTCTTAATCTGCAAGCACTCAACTACCTGGATATAGAAGAAAAAGAGCATCTTGTCTTTCAAAGAAGATACATCCAAATTTGGGAAAAGTAGGCTCTTAAACAGATACAATCCTGCTCACATTCCTCTACTACTTACTTCATTCCCTATTTATATCAAGTTGATCATGTTGCCTCAGTCATCTTTAACCTAAACAATCACCAGCTGAGCCTCACAATTTTTCATTTCCTTTTAACTGGAAGTTAAGGCATTTTCTGTCAGTGCTAGGATCAAACCTACTAGAAGGAAGGCTGATATAAATGGCCTTTTTCTCCACATTGTTGTCTTTTCCTTATTAGCATCGAGCAAGAAGCACAGTGGAATGTTTTTGGCTATCTGGAAGTGTGAGGAAGGGAGTTGTACAAAACTGTTACCAGGTCTTGCAGGAAGAGTGAGGAGCTCCCTTGCCAGCAGTCTCTGTACCCATGTTTGAATAAGGAACTACAACCCCTAGCCAAGCTGAACCTGGTTTGTGGATAACTTGTCATCAGCTGTGAAATGAGCAGTAGAAAGTCTCACACATCTTTCAGTTAACACTATTAGCCTAAATTTCAGCTTAGAAGAACTGGTATTGATACTCTCCATCTGTAGGATTGAGTTCTGGGTATGTCACTTCAAAACTGCCTGATTTCCTAAAGCGTTGAACTCGGGAATTATGTGGTTAATACACCTTTGATTGGAAAGCCTTTTCTCTCAATACTGTGATAATGGGAAAAGGGCCCAAAAATAGTTTTAGCAACTTTGGGGAATGCAAACTTACTGCAGATATATTTAGCTACATAAATAAAGCAAATAATGTTGTTATTTGAAAAAGCCTTTTTTTTTGGCTGTATAAATTATTAGATCACAATATTCTCAAGGATTAAATCACTGAAAGAAGTTTTACTCCAGATCTAATTTAGTATGACAGGAATACTTTTCCTATTGACCACGTTTATTCCCAGCACAGACTCCTGGATCAAGATTATTTAGCCAACTCTATGAATTGAACAATGAAGTAATGCAGGTAGCTCCACGGTAAGATGTAAATTTCTAATATATAATGAAAAATGACAGTGGTTTAAAAAGAACAGTTGACATGATGAAGTGATTGTTCTTGAAATTTAGCAAAACCAAATACCAAAAAAATTCCTTAAATTGTAGGAAAGAGTAACTACAGAGTCCCTTCTACCAAAAGCTTCTTAGTCATCCAGCTGCAGACTCAGATACAGAACCAGCTTCTCCACCTGCCAGCCACTCCCCACCCCAGACAACAAGACCCACCTCATCTACTGATGTCCTAAAAATTGGTTTTGAAGTAGTATCACAAATCTCAAAAAAAGGAGATGCTAAAATAAGCTAATGAGACTCAAAACCTGATCAGATCACACTATAGAAGCAGTTTAAGAATAAAAACATTGAACTACCAGCAAAAGTATGTAATATTCATTAAATACAGGTTTTCTTCCGGATAGAGGACAGACCAGAGTCTTGCGGATTAAGTTGCTACTGGGGGCAGAGGTGGGAGTAATACTTGAGAGTTCAGGAAGGTGGATAATAAAATTAGTGAATTAAATAAGGTATCTAGAAGAAAATAGAAGATATTACATTCCCTCTAAAAGAAAGACATATTATTGCAGTGAACTCGCATCTTTTAAACATCAGAATAAAATAATGGTAAAGCAATTCTGCACAAAAGCTGCTGAGGAAATTGTTACATGGCCAACGATTAAAAGAAGGAACTAAATTTTCATTTTGTGTGACCAAAGCTTTATAATAAGTACTTCTTTCACATGGTTTATGTGATGAGAAATGGAATATAATCAAATGGCTTTAATTATGTGATTGTATAATAATGACATTTAAGAGGGACCTAGCAGTGCTGCTAAATTGCATTATGTGTAATAAAATGAGAACTCTAACAGGAGATTATACATCCATTTTTTTGGAAATACATACCTTTCTCCCAAATAGTTTAGACGAGAACAGTTATGTGATTAGCTGGTTGTAGTAGAATTTCAGTTTGTGGTGACATAAATACATGATAATTTCTGCTCTTCTGGTTCATTTTTGCCCCCTATTGTGATTTTCATCCTATAGTCGTCAAATCAGTTTAATGAGCTGTTGAAAGCAACTTTATTTTTTCATTGATGAAGAAGAGACAGATGTATTTCAAAAAAAGAGTATGTTTTGAGGTTAACAAAAGATTGCTGTTGCTTACACATTCTCACAGACTGCCTCTTGGACATACATTTTTTCCTTATAGTGGAGAAGACTAAAATACAAAATGTTAACACAGCACGTGAGTTCAGGTATGTGTTCACAGATCCCCATAACACAAATAATTTCTTCCAGTTTGAGCTGGATTTATCAAGAGTCCCCTTGAGTTCATGCTTTAGTAAGTGGCTCTGTGTACAGCATTATGTTCTTATGAAACATCTTTGGTTCCAAGGATATTGCTCACATGACTTCTGTTTGAAATGAGCTCAGCCAGGGTCCTCAAAGTATTCCCTTCTTTTTTTTTTTTCTTTTTTTTTTTTTCCTGTAACCAAAGGCAGCATTAAATCCCATCCTGACTGCACCTGTAAATCAGTCTTGTTGATCTTGTGTCCTGTGTCAATTTGGGATTCTGAAATTGTACATGAATGGAAGCCACAATAGTTGCTGGGCCAGTAAAGTTTCTAATTAACATTTCTAGTCATAATTCTGAGTCTTGTAAAAAGAATTTCCTATTTTAAGGTTTTACTTGCAATTTAGAGCCAGCTAAAAATTCTCAGTGGTTGTGAAGTGAGCATCAGAGGGGAATATAGTGGAAATCATTAAAATTCTTTCTTTACAGCCTTTGAAGAAAGTTACTTTTAGTCTGCAGTGAGGTGGTTATTCTAAAACTAAGGCCTAAGAAAGCAAAAATCTTAATTGATTTTTTGCAGTTGAAAGTAGAGGAACACATACACTAATGCATTTGCTTTTAAAGAGGGAAGAAAATAAATTTGACTGTTACACCTGACTAAAAATTATACTTTCATCCTGGTATGGCACCATTGGTAGAATATCAGCAAGCCATATTCTTTTCAGGTTCAGAGGAAAGGTGCAAGTTTGTTTTCATATCTTCCTTTATTATTTGGCAAGTTGGGTAAGTGACCAGTGATAGAGTAGGTTTATGGCTCTGAATTATGAGAAGATCAAGTTCATGGCACTTTAGCTTTTTAATTTTCCAAGCAGTTGTCTTTTCAACCAAACACCACTGAGTATGCTTCCAGAAGATGTAATGCTTTTCATTAATATATAGGAGAAAATACATACCAGTCAATTCCTGTTGCCACTTGTGGATATTTCAGTAACAGATTGGAATTTTATGTCCTGATTAACAAAGGAATCATAAGAGATCCAAACTGCTTTGAATTACTTATATTAGAGTTACAAGGGTTTATTCTTAATGATGTAGAAAACATGGATAAGTTAGGGGTTTTTTTGTTATAAAGATTTGTTATTAATGTAGTTTGTTGTTTGTTTTTTTCTGGAGACTAGTGTTCTGTGGCTAGTATCAAGATAGCTAAGGTTTGTGGTTGATGCAGAAATTTGACTTGTCCCTTCTATCATATGTCTCATCAGTATGACTATATTTTTTTGACAATTTATAACTAAATCCATGGCTTAGAGTTTAATTTATTGTGTGTACATTTGGAGTTACACTTCTGTCAAAGAGGTGGTTAGGTGATGGGGGTTTTTGGGGGGTTTCCTCTTTGGTTGGTTGGTTTTTTTGTTTGTGTCGGGGGAGTACACTTGAGCTCTGAAGGTTTTTAAACACTGCATGTCCTTTTCTGTCAGGTTCACTTGTACCTGGTTACAGAAGAATTTTGCAAACTGGAGAGATCCAGCCCAGGCCCATTATAAGCACTTGCAAACCATTTTGTGTGATAGTGATGAAGGATGTTCTCCTCTCAAATTTGAAGCCTAATTT
>VWZY01008953.1:1103448-1122896 GCA_013399075.1 Chloroceryle aenea
GTTTCCAGCATCATAATCATTCTCCTTGTGAGACAACTCTTTTCCTTCCTGTGCTTCCTTACTTCTAGTTCATTGCCTGTAGCAAGAGATGCACACACTGGAGATACAATAATTTTACCTACATAGCTCCTGTTGACTTCCAAAACTGCTCTATTTTCTGTGTGTAATGAAGCTAGACAGAACAGTAGACAGCCACATAAGCTGGTGGCCCATCAAGGCTGACACACAAAGCAGGCTAAATCAAGCTATACAGAACATCTTAAGTTTGATGCTTCTTAATTTCTGCCTTAGTTTCTAAGAACAAAGATTATTTTATTTTTTTTATCTAATTCCTCAAATTCTTTGCATTTCCTTAGACAAAAAAAAAAAACCCTCCATACATGTGTTCAGATAATGAAAATGTAAAAAAAGAGTATCGGAATGAGCAGATAAGAGCAAAACAATTCCTTTCCCAGCAAAGGAGGAAAAATAATTATGTGAAAAAGAACAACTTCTTACATCTTATATAATTTCAAATGAGGAGAGAGAAAGAGATTGCTTTGAGCCAGCTCAGCTAATTTTTGTGTTGTCTTTTTATAGATCATAGTCAGTAAATGCTTTAGGCTTTAATATACTCCAAGTAAGTGATTTCATGAGAAGCAGATCTAATGAAGAGTGATTTCTAGTGTATCTGTGTTGATCAGCTTTATTGAATTACACAAAAAGTCTTGAACATACTCATGAAATGTCAGAGACTGTTTATGAGAGATGATGTTCTGAATGCCACATAATTCTAAAACAGCTTTGGAAGAAGCTTGTAACTTTTTGGAAAGTAAAGAAACTGTATCAAAAAACACTGCTGGGAAAGAGGTTGGTGTGCTCCAGTTGAAGCTATTGAAACAGCAGCAGCATTCACAATGTGTCCCTGTCTATCTTCAGCCTCAGTCAGAGGCTGAGAGAGATTAGTAGATATTGAGGTCATGGTTCATATGCTGCCTGAAAGACCTCTTTGGATTTTATTCAACTACCTGCCTTTTTTTTAATTGGGTCATTTTATATCCAGGATCTGTCAGACTTGGTTTAAACAGTTCAGAATTTAAGTAGTGTACTTAGACACAAATGCATACAATTATCATTACCTTCTTTCAGATTAATTAAAAAAAAAAGCTTAGAAACTTTTCAGATAGATGGTGGCTTTCATTTAATGAAGAAAATTCAAATGTTTTAGTAAGATGTTTCAGAGACACTTCTTTATCTTCAGTCTCATTTTATGAAGTACACCAGCTTTCATCAAACCAACTGCTGAAGTTCTGCAGCTTTCTGCTGCAGCTCTGTTTGCAGTGCTTACAAAGTTTTTTTTACTGTTGTTAACATGTCTGATTTTTTTCTTTCCATCAAATAAATGATACAAGAAGATACCAGTCAGTATTTGGCTCTCAGAGTGGTAATAGGGGAATTATGAAAAGGGTCAGCTCTGGGAAACCTTTGGTCTGTTTTGTGATGCCATTTCTTATAAGATTTGGGTGCAAGTGCAGACACTCCTTTTATTCCTTAGTCTTTCCTTCCATGGATTGGAGCAGCAAACAGTTTAAGTAAAACAGTAAAGTACCTGAACCAAGTGTGTTTCTTCAGAGCCGTATCTAGAAAGATGTCATGTAGTTAACAGTACCTAAATCAAGACCAGTTGTGTCAAGGGACAAGGGGCAGGTCAAAAAGAAGCAGAGTTTGATGGTCCTTCAGCAGTGGCAGGGGACTTGCTTTTTTGGTCTGCTGAGTTCTGTCAGATCTTTGGCAACACCCAGGCATAGCACAGCCCACAGAAGGGCCTGGCTCATTGCATTGAGGGAAGAAGTATGCTGTAAAGGTTTCTGTTTCTCTCTGGTTTTCTGTTACTGCTTTGTTTTCTTTCTTTTGAGATACTATTTTTGTGGAGTCTAGATCCTGTCACATCAGTTGAAGATCTTTAGATAATTTTAGATAATTCTCTTTTTGTAATTTTTTTAGGACTTCTCTTTCAACTTCCTTTCTTTACTACTTCTGAGAAATAGGGCTAGAAATAAGAGGAAAAGATCAATGCTTCATCAGGGGAAACAGAAAGACTGAGGGAAAGAGGGTGGACCCTGCATATGTAATCCTCCTGTGATTGTCTTTTGCCTCCTAACTTCCTGGTAAGTGGAGGTATCATGTTGTTTTATGGAGTTTTGCTTTATTTATTGGAAGAAATGTAGACATTAACAAGACATTCATTTCTCTGATAAAGAAAATATCCTTTGGCAAAAACGTGTATGAAGGGGTGTTGAAGGTTGACAGTGCGTGTGGGTCACTACTGAGCTGTCTTGTCAGTCTGAATCTGTCAGTGAGACCAGCACATTCATAGAAAGCGGAAGGAAGGATGGACTTCTGAAGTGGGTGTCCTTGGATAGACACTGAAGTTAATGCCCTGGGTCGATGATTTCTTTGAAAGAGAGCTGGAACCTCTTTGAAGCAGGAAACGTGGATCAGTGTGATGTGGTTAAAAGAGGCTCCCTGGATTTCTAGAAGGCCTTCAATGGTATCATCACTCTCCAGAGTGAGGAGAAACAGCAGAGTTTCCTAGTCTCAAGAAGAGAATGCCAAAGGGAAATCGTACTGTTTTCTTCAGCTGAGAGACTAGACAGAAGGTGAGGCTAAACTCTTCTTACAATTACATAGTAATAGGATGGCAGTTAACAGATACAAGTCAAACCATTGGAAGTCCCAGTCTGACCTAAGAAATATTTTTGCCATGAAGTGGTCAAGTACTGGAGACATAAGAGCTCAGGGTGGCTGTGGGATCACGTCTGGAGACATACTCAAAAGTCAACTGAGTAACCTGATCTAGTTAGTTCTGCTTTGGGAAGGATTTGGACTAGCTGACAGTCATGAATCCTGCCAACTGAAATTATTCTGCGATTCTAGACTTCTCAGATAAACAAGTAGCTGTGAGTTTGTCCCTGCATGGATAGGCGTTCGGTAAAACTCATAGGAAAGAGAACAGGAATAAATAATCTATTTTTAAATAATAATTACATATTTATTACTTTGAAAATTGTTAGACTAAACCTTTCAGCTATCCAAAAGAATGCGTTCATCAAGAATCTGTAATTTATGAAGCTTCTTCCAGTATGGTAGAACAGAGATCCATAATTTTTCTTTGAGGAGTACTCAGTATTTTTAAAACTGCTCTGGGGCTTATTGTAATTGCTGCGAAGTATGGTAGAAAATACAGAGTACATTGGTACATCATAAATACAAAGTAATTGTAAAAAGCAATTGCTTTTAGTAGAAATCAGTTTACCAGACAGGCTGCCTATTTTCAAGGCCTTTGCTATTAAATCATTCTATTCTTGAATCGTGCGTTGTAACCAGCAGCACCTGGTGCTGACTGAGTACAGTTAACAGAGGAGGTGTTTACAGCAGGTTGGTACCAAGTCTAACACAATACCAAGCCTAACACCCAAGGCCAGGTCTGTGTGCAGTGCCCATCAACACAGCTTTGATGCCTGAGCCCTGTTAGCAATAGCAATAATATTGTTACTCTGCTTGTACAGCTTTGCTCTGTTAGTGTGCACATGTTTGGATTGTCTGGCTCTTCTCCGGTCACTGATCACCACTGAGAAGCATCTGACTCGGGTTGTCCCCTCCCTTCAGGTGTCTCTACACACACATAAGGTCCCCCCAAAGATGGGGAAGAGCATAGGCCCAAGCTAGACCCCCTTCTTATGAGGGGGGAAGCTTATGTGGGTGCGTATGGACAGCACCGGTGATAAGAGAGTCTAGATATGAAAACAGTCTGTGATAAAAGCACTGTTTCAGAGTAGGTATACCTAAATGGGCTTATTTCAGATATTTACTTTGTTCTGTCTTACACTTAACTTTCAGCTCTACCTCCAAGCTACCTGTGTTTATATTGCCGGATTTGAGTAACTTTGGACAGCATGCAGCTAATGCCTGGTTCCACATGTGCAGTGATAAGCTGTAGTTGCTAATGTTTTGCTCCAAGAGCCAGCTGTCATTGTGAATAATTTGAAAAGACAACCTCTTTGCTTCGCAATATTTCTGACCATTCTGCTTCTAAAAGGGTATACAAAATTAGCCAGGAAAACCCGAGCAATGCAGAAGAGAATGACATGTAGAAGAACAGTTAGTTACTGTAAAGAAGTAAAATCAGGATCATCAAATAAAATACTCAGGCAGCAGCTTTAAAAATAGAATGAGGCACCTTCTTATGCAATATAGAGCTAAACTGCAGGTTAAACTGATACACAGTTCTGTGGAGATGAGAAGTACAAATGATTTAGGACATAACAGATCCACTAGCAGTTACTATAGCCAGTAGTCACAGTGTGGCTTAACAACATGCAGTTAGGTAAAGTCTAAACTGCTCCTAAATGCAAGATTAATCTAATTGTGACTTGTATTTTCACTCTTCCTAACACCTAGTGCTGATTACTGAGTACAGAATCCATGTTTCATCATATCCACAGGGAACATCTTAACAAAGGTTTCCTTGCAGCACATGTGCAGGAAACTGCAGCAATGAATAGTGTCTACAGAAATAAATCTTGGAACCAGTACTAAGTAAATGGGTGGAAAGCTTCAGAGGAGCTTAAACCCAAGAATACATAGGAGTCAATGCTTTCCCTCTCTCCTCAAGTGTAGGTGTCCTCCCTGGTCAGACTTCTTATTTGGCCAGACTGAATTGAGGCAGTGCAGGGCAGGATGTGACTGCAGTTGTTGGTGCTTTTAATTAGAAAAGCATTAACATTACCAGGAACGAAGCACTGCCTTTGGTGGAGGAAAGGGTCCTGAGCTTTTTACTGGTGTTTATGTCATTTACTGGTGTTGAAAGTCTGAAGTTATCTGACAAAAAGGTGGATACCTGGTGAGAATTATTACTTCTATCCATCAAAGCATGAAAAGATCTATTTTGTGAAATCATTCAGTACAAACACTAGATTTTAAGTTTAGTGGCTTTGGTTATTATTTGGCTTATGTAAATCGGTGGCACTAATCACAGAATTGCTATGTTTGCAAAAGACCTTTAAGATCAAGTCCAACTGTTAACATCAAGATGAAAAGCAGCTTACAGTTTTCCAAATGCAGCTCCTGTAGAGCTATATCAAAACAGTATTATTTGCCTTAAACTCAGAATAAAGAAGTGTCCTTTGTCAGAATGTTATGCTTTGGACGCATGAAGTGTACTGACTTTTGATACACTGAGAAGTATGTAGGCCTACTTCTTCTTCTACAGGCAGTTTGTGGAATTAACGTGCGTTTTTTTCTGAAGAGCATTGCCATTTTATCAATTTCAGTGCTATGACAGTTTGGCAGTGTTGACCGTTAGCTTTAGTTCTAGCTCTTCTGAGTAATTTTGTCGCCAGCAAACTTTGTCTATCCCATTATTATCTTTTTAAAAAAATTATTTATATCTGCTATTTAGCATATTTCAGTAAAAAACCAGTGCTTAGAAAGATCTACCGATGGATTTATTCCATTCTGAAAACTGACCATTTTTGCTATCTGTGCTCTCCCACTTTTAATCTGAAAACTTTCCTTATTGTTGCCTAGCAACTTTTTTAAGAACTGAGATGAGGAAGATCAATATAGGATTTTGAAAATGTACACGTGTTGCATAAGAATATGACTTTTAGCTGCTTATTGATGCCTTATGGAGCTCCAGGAGGTTCGTGAAGCATCATTTCACAAAAATAACATGAACCCTTGAATAGGCCCACCAGTTCTGTAGACCATTGCCTTCCAGTCTGGCACAGAAATCAGATTTAATGGTATGTAGTTCTTTGGGTCACTGCTGGAATCTTTATTTTTCCCTCTTACTAGTCTTCTGACACTCAGGGTAGATTAAACAAGTAGCAAATTCTCACACATACCTGGAGCTTAGGAGTTTTATAGGAGTTGGTTTCTTACAGTAGACATCTATCACTTTTTACTATAAGAATGTGTACTTTTTTTCTTTTGCAACAAGGAGAAATAACTGGATTGTTACTGACACAAATCACTGTACTTTCTGTACAAATTATTGATGGTCCTCAATGTATTTCTTCCCATATCTGTAATGAGGGAATTGTAACCTTCACTATTATCTTCTGGCTCAAGTAACATTTTTTTTTTTAAGAGATTAACAGTTCAGAGCCTATGAAACATTAATGAAATATATAGAGTTATCTACTTATTAATCTCTTTCAGAACTTTGAACTTCTAAGTGTAATATAGGATTGCTTACTCTATAAATGAAACCATTATCCTTGAATTTGGGTATCAGAAATAGCAAGGGTTTGATACTGAAATTCCACCATTTCATACAGTGAGCCAGCCCCATGATAGTGAAAATAATAAGTTTCCCAGCTTTTCTGATTTTTTTTTTTTAAACCTTTATTGATACTTCCTATAGCTTTTGGCTCTATTAGCATTACTGATCATTTTAAGTCAGTTTCTATTTTGGTAAACTTCAAGACATAATATTGAGGTTTCCATACTGGGCAAGACCTTTTCCTTAAGGCTGAACATTGTTATTAAACGCCAGCAGAAACAGTTCAGCTAATTTTTTTTAATGACAATAAGAAAAAAAGTGTTCTCTTGCTTATGTTTAAGTTACTTAAACCAGACAATAACAGATTTCTGGGCCTAATAATAGGGAGGAGGTAAAATTCAAAATGCTTTTAGGAGTGGTCCCTTGGAATGTGCTGCTTTCTGTCTCAGTTGAAGACTGTATAAGTTACATGTACATGCCACCATTGGCCATGTCATGAGCACAGAGCAGAAACTGTAGGTAGCAGTCGGGCATTGGGAGGATAGAGCACAAAAATGCCATAAGAACGATGGAAGGACTGTAATGACCAAAGTGTCCTCCATACCAGAACTTGGATTTTGTTGCGGATTTGGTCAGCTTTAACATCACATTGCAGTAGAGAAATGTATCTCTACATCTGTTCACCATGTCAAATAAGAAATTGCTTTATTTGTCCTTTGCTCTGCTATGTGGTGGAAGTCTGTTCTACACATAGATTTCTCATACAGCTTAAGATTCCCAGTGGGACTATTGCAGTTCTCTGTAATGGCTTTTCTGGTCTTCAGTTTGAAAAAAATCACTTGGAATGATTCTTAGCAAACTCAAGAAAATTCAAGAAAGGAGGTTGCCACTGAGTAACATTTATTTGTTCTGAAATACAGCACAGCTTTCTTGAAAATGTCTAGTCAGTGAGCAAAGGGGAGAGAAGCGGGGAGTTTCTGCTGTAGATGTCTGCTATGTACCATCAAAATAAGAAGGCCAAATGCAAAAGCTTCATTTTGGTTTTTAATCACTATATGGAGCTGTATGATTCACAGTCGGTTGTGAGATGAAGGGACTTAAAACTAGTAGGGG
The DNA here is from genome assembly GCA_013399075.1 of Chloroceryle aenea. Taxonomy (NCBI): domain Eukaryota; kingdom Metazoa; phylum Chordata; class Aves; order Coraciiformes; family Cerylidae; genus Chloroceryle; species Chloroceryle aenea. The sequence continues at coordinate 1,110,830 of VWZY01008953.1, forward strand.
ATCATCAGGGAGCAGACTATTAAACCATTCTATGATTCTATAACAAGTTTAGGATTGTCCAGTGAATTCTTAAAATGTGGTGTTCACATTTTTTTTTTTTATACAGAAGATGGAGAACACAAATGGAAAACACTCTCCTCTAGAGGTAATGCTTATTATGGCGATGGCAATTTAAATGAGCTCAATCATTAGAATAATACTACTCCTACTTCTAGGAGAGCAAAGTGAAGGCAAAATCAAAAACAAAAAAAGTCTTCAAAAGAGAAAAATACTATAGTGAAAAAATAGATGTACAAGTCTGCATGAATGATGTGACCAAGGAAAAAAATTAAGACCTTCCTGTTCCAAAAAGTTAAAAATTCAAGATTCAAGTGCAAACTAACCTAAAGCAAAGGAGGGTTTTGAATTATAGCAAGAGAGCAACTCGTTTGAATCACGCGCTATGCAGTGTTCTGAAAATCAAAATGAAATATGGAGAATCGAAGAATTAGAGGTAAATATTCAAGAATTGCAGGTCCATGTTGGACAGGAACAGAGCAATGCATAAAAGAAGTAAAACAAAATTAAGGATAACAATTACATTCTGGTATCTAAATTAATAAGCAGAAGGTCATGTAAAGAATTGGACTGCAGCAAGGGAATACACTTTTCTTATGCATACTGTGTATCAGGTTATTGGTAAGAAGTTCATGTTGTGGGGAGATTTCAGAGCACACATTCAAACATATTTTGTGAACTGACATACTTGATTCTGATTTTGTTGTAGGAGGGTGGACTCAGATGAACTATTAGATTTCTTTTTAACAGTTGCCTGTGATTCTCTATTTGGCAAGGTTTTAATTATATGAGGCTGTACTTTTATTTTCCATTGGGGTTCTTGCTGAATCATGCAGTAAGAATTCAACACATAAAGCTGTTCTAAGGATAAATTAGAGCCGTGTCTTTTAGGATGATTTGAATACTGCTTCACTGACAGCAGAGGCTGGGCAACATAGAGTCCCTGCAACAAGAAAAACTGAGGAATAAATCAATTAGAGAGTCTCCTATTCTTGCATGTGCTGTGAAAACTGAAATACAGGTAAGTATTTTGGCTAACTTCTTTCTAGAATCTTGACTTCTGGACTCTGTTGTGTTTATAGTTTTCAAGCACAGAGATCAATAGAAAGTTAGGAACCCTGATGGGATTTAGGAGTCTCAGCATCTATTTGGATGCACTTCAGCTGTCCTAATACTGCTTCCATTTAGATTAATCATTAATGCCTATTGATTCCAATGAGATAAGATATACTTCAGTCTTCCTATGTGGTTGGGAGCAAGCAACAGAAAATAAACTTTTTTACTGGCATTGAGTAATTCCTGGTTAGTTTCAGGCTTCTGGGAACAGTAACTGAGGTGTTACAGAAGTGTACCATGACCCAAGTTACACCATGAGAAATAATGTACTTTTAAAGATTTGGTTTCAGTTTTTGTTTATCACCTTCCATGCAGAGATTTGTCATTAACACTTCGCAGATGATTAAGAACTTCACTTAGGAACATTGTCAAAGTGAATTATTTCTTAAGATCTAAATGGTAGGTGGGGAGAAAGGTATAGGAACTGCACATTGAATGATATCAAGGCAAAGAAATTGTGCTCATTCAGCAATTCTGTAATCGTCATCCATCCTTGCAAGATCTTTATTAAACTTGCCCTCTCTTGACAATTTCAGCAGTCAAGATTACTTCCCAGTGCTGATCCCAACTATCGATTTTCAGCAAATGCAAAAGACTACATCACCTTATTCATATGGTATTTTCCCATGTAAATCTTTTCAGTGTCTTCTTCTTGATGCCTTTATAAATCTTTCTTCTGCTTACTGTTTTCCCAGTTTGTATGGTTGAGAGATACTAATCGGTCAGCACAAATTTAAGGTCTCATGATTAATCCTTTTTTCTGGCAGGAGACTTTGGGCTTACTTCATATACATTGATTTTAGTCTTGAGTTTCAGTGAATAAGGTACCAAAGGCTAAAACTGATTATACAGTATAGTTAGTATTCTACATACTATATAATTTATTGCCAGCTGTGAGTAGTCTAGATTTCAGAAGTCCTTTTACTAGTCAGTAATTTGTTTTCATTAGTAGTGTTTAAATGACTATGGGCTATTATAGCCAGAGTACCACTTACACAGTGACTTGTTTCTGTCACAGAAGCTTCCTTTCCTGTAGTAGTACCAGAACAGCCATATGCAGGAGGCCATTGGAGTGTAATATTTGGTACAGTGGTGTTCTCTGGTTTCTATCAGTGGTTAATACCTTCTGTTTCAGAGTGGGAAACATAATCACAACTTGCATCCAAGAGTACCTTCTAACTTCTGGTAGTAAAGATTGATTGTTGCTCAAACTTCACAGCTTACACATCTTATAAAGCTCTTGGAGATTTTTGTTATTCTTTTGTTGTACTTTTCTTTTGCAGTGCTTACTATTTTATCCAGATAGTCTTCTCACTATAAATAAAAGTTTTGAAGCCACTGAGTTTGTGGTATATCTCCTGGAAATGTTAACTTTTGGTTTGTACACAGTTTATTGTTGTTTTTTTAGAAGTGTATTCACCCAGTTTTGTATAGGCACTTCTAGTCTTCTGTATTTGAAACAATGATGTGCCCTCTGTATGGGTTTTTTCTTTTTACTCTTAAAAACCAGGTTGGGTGACATGTTTATTGAAAAATTGAGATCTGTCTTAGCTGAAAGTTAAACTGTAATTTTGTCATTAAGGAAATATATTTCAACAAGAAAAGTTTTTAAAACACAGTTTGTGTCATTAAGTTTGAAGTGAGACTTAGTACTACAGTCGAATAGACATCTCAGTTTGTTAATAGACTAAGGCAATTTAAATCCTCTTCACTAAATAATGAGGGCTTGGTGATAGCATTAAAACTCAGGAAAGGATAGAAAAGTAGTAGCAGCAAGAGTAAGGCAGAGACGGTAGGAATGTATTCCCGACCTTCAATTGTATTTTATAGAAACTGTTGTATTTGAAGAACTCACTTTAAAATTAGCTTTTCACAAAACATAAAAACTGTAAGTTTGAACGGGGTTGACTATTGCAGTGTTGCAAGTTGTGGTGACACCATGAAACGTGTTGTGAACAGACTTTGTAGCATATTCTCAGTGTGTTAAATCAGTTTCCCAGAAAATCTGACAGGACTGTATTTTGGTCAGGTGGGGAAAGGTGAGGGTAGTAAAGCAGTCAGACCAAAGCTATTGTCTACTGCCAGATGAGTAGAAATGCGCATTTAGCTTGATATGAATTCCAGTCATAAAAAGTGGAGGAAAGAATAAGACATGGCAGTGAGTTAAGTGCTGTTCATCTTCACTCTCTGAATGCTTGTTGACAATTTTTTGGTAATGTCTAGCTCTTGTCCACCTTGGCATTCCTAGGAGATGCCAAGAGTTTGTTTCATCCTATGTGTGCCCCTGCCTGAAGCTCCCAAAGATCTGGACCATTGCTCATTTGGAATATGTGTGTAGAATATACACCAACTTTAAGTGTAACAGCTCTGCACAGGGTTCAGTAGAAATCCTACTGCTGTCTCAGTTCTAGTAATGGAAGGTAAAAAGCCTTTCCATGATGCATGGGAAACTACCTGCAGTCTGTAGTCCTGCATTTGCAGCCTCTCCCCTCGGCCATTTCTGTGCTTGGGTTCCACGTGTCTGTGTCACAGTGTGTACCATTTGTTGTCTGACAGTAACATGCAGGGTTTGTACCTCCAGTATGAGCCATCAACTTTCTGTGAGCACTGTTTCCGCATCTGCAAAGTTGTTGAAATAAAGAAGCAGCAATTTAAGCAGTCACCTCCAGAAAGAGATTCCTTGAGAGACGTTGTTCAAGGAAAAATTATAATTGACTTGACTGTGAAATAACATGCAGGAGGTCATTTAAGAAGTAATAGTATCTGAACCACTAAGAGATAGTGACCACAGTATAACCACATTCCATGTTGTCAGGGAGAGAAGTTGCAGAGAACCACAACAGAATTACAGAAAGTCAAAGGGAGACTTCGAGTGAAGTGCATTAACAACAAGGGCTATAAAGAATAAAATAAAGTTCGGTAGTGTTATGTGACCAATGAGAAGAGAAACGTGAGAGAAAGATGTATTTATACAGCTGAGCTGGATTTCTGAGTATAGCCATCCAATATTCAATACTCTGAGACATACTGTTTTGCATATTGAAAACAAATCTTTCTGTATTGGTGGAAAAATTAAAATACACCTGCAATTACAGATTGTTTCAAAACTGATAAACTGTCATATGGTTGTATTCTCTTGGGTTTCTTGTTTTATATTCATATATTGCATTACTAATTACTTATTAATTATATAGAAATTACCATGCACAGAGTTAAATTGCCATTGTTAAAACTGAGGTTCACAGTGTTACCCAATATGAAATAGATAACGAGTAAATACTGTTTCATGAAGAAGCAAAAACAATTCAAGAAATGAATACTGAAATTGTGTTGTGAAACAATACCCCTCCTGAGATGTAGAGGATTGGTGTGCTGTAACTGTGCTTGTTTCTAATGCATGTTTCTAATGCTTGTTTTTCAAGGAATAAAATATCAAAATTGAAACATTCTCATAATATCTAGTATGCTTAAATTTTTATTCTTTGTACAGAGCCTAAGACTATTAGCTGTTAAGCCTCTGCTATTATGGTTTGTATTTTTGGAGCGATGCAGTGGATCATTAATCCAACTGAACTTTTTGCAAAAGCAGAGAGACTTCCTCTTTGTAATGCTAATGACATTCGGATGGATTTTGTTACTTTGCAGTTTGCTTAATTTTTCTGCATTTTCTCCATTAACAAAAGAAGATTGTGAAGTGGCAAAAAGAAGGTTGTGCATTAGCAAAACAAAAAAAAATCTCTATGTTGTCTTGTGTTACATGGTTGGATATTTAGCCGATGTCTAATTGTAAAGGCAGTAATTTCTAAAAACTTCCTATTCATTTATTCTGAGTGATTTTAGGATCAAGTCAAAAATTTTTATTTTTTGCTGTTGTATTGTTACATTTTCAATTTTGGTAGCTTTATTCAATTTACAATGAAAAGTTAATCCCATCAGTTTTGCTCTTCAGGTTGCAGGGGGGAAGGGCATAATCCAAATGTAGGAATAATATGGATGAAATTGCTGCTTTTGGTCCTGATCTGGCTCGCATCTGGACCCTGGATCCAAACCCTTTGGATCATTTGGTTTTGGAAAGATTTTCTGACAGTAGCACCATGTGATGCAGTTGTGATAGCTTTGGTCTGCAGGTGCTGCAGATCCATTCACTCAGTGCTGTGCTTAAGTCCATAAACTGTCTGGTCCCAAGTTAAACAGTTTGAAAAGCACCCCTGTGTCTCTGTGTAGAGATCATGGTATGTCTGTAATCCAGGTGATGCAACAAGACAAGTGAAGAATTACTAGTAGTGTCTGTGAAACTGAAAGATGATCTTCATTTTATTTTGCACACAAAATTAAAAACACTTGGCAACTGCAGACATGGTATGAGTCCTACATTGCTATCACTTCTGAATCTAGCTTGCTCAGTTGAAAAGGCTACAATGAATTTTTACCATCACGTAGTCTGATAGCACTTTACAGGACAGAGGAATTTTTTTTACTGACTTCTTTGAGACAGTCTTGTTCGATGCAATCTTGTTGTTATTACATGATATGCTCTTTCCTATGTATTACTGAGCTGTAAGTTTAGCAGCAGAAATACATCGATATTTTGATCTAATGAAAAAATGGGTTAATTTTTTTGTTGTTGTTCTTTTTTACATTACAGGTACTGTAAGAATTGAAATGTTCAGGAACATGCAAAATGCAGAAATCATAAGGAAAATGACAGAGGAATTTGATGAGGTATAGTATACAAATAGATCTTTAAACATTATGAAATATATTCCAATAAACTTTTGTTTTAAAATCGAAATATGCAAGAAGTGGTGGATAAGCAATGTATCAGTATGAGAAACTGCATTGAAAAGCAAAGCAGTGATTTTAACTATTGGATGAAGAATAGCAAACCAGTATCAGCTTTAGAAAAGAATAATAATAGAAAACCAAAAGGTATTAAAATAATTTGAAAAGGTAGTTATAGTTGCACACCTTGAGAAGCTACTGTTGTGGATTGAGTAGGCCCTGGATGCTGAAATACTGGTACTGAATAGTTTGTAAATTAGCCAGTTTAAGGACGTAATTGCAGTGTCCCAAAAGCATGGAGCAAGCTTGTATTCCATGGTGTGAGAGAGCCTGTCCAGGTCTGAGTCTCCCAAGAACTAGCTTTGGGCCATATTAGCCCTGGTCTGAATCCGTGTAGACTCACATGTATCTTTGTATGACTTTTAGGTTAGTCCTTCTCTGTTCACCTCCTGGGTATTAGAGAAGTTAATAAGAGGAGGCAGTTAAGAACAACTGTAGAAAAATTTCTCATCTTCTGACCAAAACGATTCTCTGTAACACTGCTCCAAAAACGTAAAGAAATATTCTTTCAACAAACAGATCTAAGAATTTCTCTTGAAGCAAGTGCATTACACTTCCTATCTTCTATCAAAGTAAAAATGTTCCTGTAGATGAATGCTTTTTAGCTTTGAGACTTTTCAAACTGTGCTGTCTTTGTTCATTAATAAAAAAGTCTTAAATATTGAGTGTTCATTTTGTATATTGAGGAAAACAAACACTGCAACATGAATTTTCTGTAGCACAGCAGTGTCTTTTTCTGACCAATTCTAAATGGAATGCCAGTGCCGTGGTTCAAAAAATTAAGCAGGAAAGCTATACATGTGAACACTGCTTTTGTTCAGGATTTTATTTTGCAGGATTTCGATCTTGCTTATGGCTTTGAACAACAAGATTTAAATATATACTTAACTATGGCCATGGGGATGCTTCTTTCAGTGCCTTTGTGTACCAGCAGGATAGGGTACAGTGAATAAAATTTAAGTGTACAATGATGAATAAAAGGTTTGTTTTAATTCATGCCATTTTCTGGCTGAAATAATTTTGCTTTTTAAAACATTGCCCAACCAAATCTAGTAAAATGCAGTAAGTTTTAACTACTGTAATTATAGAATACAGAGTTGGATATTGTCTTTAGCCTCATTGCACAAAATAGAATGGCCAATGCACTGTCCAGAAGTCAAAGGACATTGATTTTGCCCAAGAGAGGGTTGTCCCACACTTAACAGAAGAAAGTACTTCTAAAAAAACTTTCTCAAAAACTGTCAAAAGTTTTTTAAAGGAGAAAAAAAACCCTCTTCCTTATGTGCAGTATGGATGTACATATAAGCAACATACCTCAGAGAATTACAATTATATAAGAGCTTTCTACACTACCTAAAACTTTTCTGAATCTTCACAGTTCTAACAGAAAGTTTCCATTCTAGTTTCTGTCTAAACATTTGAATGGATTCCTGAAAGAAATTGTGGAGTTTAGTATAAAAATGTGAAATGGCTAGTCTTAAACCACAACCCAGTGAATATTTTGAAATCTGGAATAAAGTCGTACCCTGTAGCAGTGGAAAGTAGGTTAGAATTTAGTGCAATTTTCAGCCAATATTCATATGTCAGATGACCCCAGTGTAGTAGGTTTGTAATTTGTTCATATTGCTGGTCATAATATTTCATATCAGTCTATGCAGAAAAGGATGTTGTATTCACAAGAAAAAAATAGAAGCTTTTAGAGTAAGAGTTGCTTATCTTACTGTTCAGGGTAAAATGCATCATGAAACAAAATCTTTCTCAGTCTTCATCAGACTGTAATATTGCAGTTGCAGTTGGCATAGCATTAGCACATTTCTTTTTCCTCTACTTTGTGTACACCATGTCAAGATTCAGAACAGTCATTTGTTTCTGGGAGAGCAGGTGGTAGCAGACACTGTTTGCCAGCGACAGTCCTTTGGCTAAAGGCAACTCAAGCTAAACTTGACAGATCTGTATGATCCTTCCCAGCCTTTCTAGTTTTGCTGGGGAAAGAGGAAGAGAGCTCAGGCAGATGTGCTTCTTGCCTCCTTTCAGCAGTGCAGTTGCCTGTGCTCCTTGATTCCCTGTAGACTTACTGGACTGCTGCCTTGAGCCGAACTTGCCACTGGATTTACTTTACTGTATTGTAAGTCTGTAGTAAGTAATGAAAGAAAGGAAGCCAGCAGGAGACCAGCAGTGGTGGCTGAGCCAGGTGATCATACATTATCTCACTAAAGCACCAGTATTTTCTGCACAGCTGAAGAGCAGCCCTCAATTCTTCATTCTAAATACTGCTGTTAGCATTTCACCTGTAGTGCTTCTTCCAGTACCTCAGGATTCCCAATGGCCATCCCCTCATGTCATCCTGGGACAAAGCAGTTGCCTAGGGCTATTAACACAAGAACATTTCCCCTGCCCTGTAATCCTTATTCCCCTAAATCTGATGTCGGTCCATGAGTAGGTAACCACAGAATGTTAGAGGTTGGAAGGCACCTCGAAAGATCATCTCATCCAGCCCCCCTGCTAGAGCAGGATCACCTAGACTAGGCTGCACAGGAACACATCCAGGTGGGTTTTGAATGTGTCTGGAGAAGGAGACTCCACAACCTCCCTGGGCAGCCTCTTCCAGTGTTCTGTCACCTTCCCTGTGAAAAAGTTTCCCTTTATGTTTAAATGAAACCTCCTACGTTCCAGCTTGCACCCATTGTCCTTTGACCTATCATTGGACATCACGGAGAAGAGCCTGGCTCCATCCTCCTGATACTCACCCTTTACATATTTATAAACATTAATGAGGTCACCCCTCAGTCTCCTCCAAGCGAAAGAGACTCAGCTCCCTCAGCCATTCCTCATGTGGGAGATGTTCCACCCTTTTAATCATCTTTGTGGCTCTGTGCTGGATTCTTTTGAGCAGTTCCTTGTCCTTCTTGAACTGAGGAGCCCAGAACTGGTGTGAAGGAGGAAGAGAAAGTTAATGAGGCTCTTGTTGAAATAATTAGGCCACTTAACAGCCCAGCCTACCTTCATTGTCATTTTTAGACTTGCCATTTTCATTTCTACAAGCCTGGAGCTAATAGGGCAAGAAAAGTACAAATGTAGTATTTATTAGGATAAAATCTTAATTATCTATTTGTCAGCACAGTGTTCTGCCCAGAAAATACCTTAATCTTTGAAGATGGTCAGATTTGCTACTTACTTTAGCTTTTCAAAATCATTTCACTGTTCTGTCAGTGCTGTATTAATCAGCTAGCTGCTGGTCCTAATTTCTGCACTTATGGCAGGGACTGCAACATTGGTTTTCCTTATCTTGAGTGGGGAAACACTTGTGAGGGGCTTAAATTATAGAAATAACTTCGTTCACTGCTGCCACTGGTTCAGTTTGAAAAAGGGAATTCCATGGACATCCATCTGCTCCACTATTTGGGTGCTTGGCTTATGAGTACAGACATTTTGTAGATGACTTCCCTCAAAATTCCGGTGCTAGAGTGAAGAGGTGAACAAAAACTTGTTTTGGTTTGCGTTTTCTAGCCACTGGATGATGAAGTATCAAATATCAGTGATATATCACATTTTTATTGGTATTCAAGAATAAAAAATGCTATAAAGTGGCTTTATTGGAAATACAATCTCCCATTTCAGGCAGATGAAATATTCTTGCTGCAGACTTCATATGCTTTTTGAAAGGACTGTCTGACATATAATTGTAGACTAAAAATACATCATATAAATGTGAGTAGTTACAGCACTAGAGATTCTGAGGATCTGTCCCAAAAAAAATATGTACATACTTCTAGAAGGCATATGTTATGTAAGTTCACATACAGAGTTCGCATAAGTACTGTAGAGGTAGGGACAGTCTGGAGGTTATTTGTGAATATAAGGTATAAGCAGAGAGAAGAAAAGGAGCCTGGAGTGTTCATATTACTGTCAGGAAAACATTGAGGATAAAGCTTTAGCATTTTAGTTTCAGTCCTAATTTGAAATTAATATTTAGGGCTCATACATGGCAGGACACCCTACCTTGCTGTAATTTAATAAAGAGCATTAGGCATAAACAATGCTTTGAAACACATGGCACAGCGAATGATGCTGCTGTGTATGTTAGACTGTTTGTCTGGGTTTCTGCTGGGAAATGCTTCGATCTGATTGACAGAAGTTCTGAGGAACTTCACACAATTACAGCTTCACACAATTACAGCTGAACACGGTGGGAGATACCTTTATGTCAGGAGCTTTAAAACCCTCTGAACTGTTTGTTTGGTTTTTTTGGTTTTTTTTTTTTTTTTAAATCAAAGCTCTAATTTCTCTTAGATTGGGCATTCAAAGTTAGAAGTTAAAAATACTGTTCATTAAGATCATGTCATTAAGCATCGTGGAAGACAGTAAGGTCATAAAGTGAACCTTAAAATTCTGCCTCTTTCAGCACTTGTCTTTGTACTTTTGTCATTTCACTGTGATTGAAATGTGTGTTACAGGGTTTTTTGCTGCAGGGGAATATAATTTATAAAGTTTAGGTAACAGATTATTTATTACAGTTCCTGTGTGCTTATGTTACTGGCTCAGTCCAAGTGATAAGACAAGGCCTGAGAGAATAGAAGTGCTTGTTCTTCACAAAACTTTAGAACAAATATGTACAGATGGATTTAACATTGATACTACTGACTTCATACCTTGTGGGGGAGAGCCAGGGTGAAGCATTATTGCCTTGATGTTTTAGATAATCTCAAATTGTTTTACAAATCATGTGACCAGGGAAATTAAATATAACCTTTTTCACTGAAGCGGAAAAACACGTTGTAATGGGGGGTAGGGCAGCCTCAGTGAAGTTGCAGTGTTGCTTAAAGTGAGACTAGTAAAATCAGACTTGGAGAAGAGTAAAAATTAAACGAACAGAGTGTTCAGGTGCATACTCCAGTCTTGCAATAATCTTTGGAAGATGAGGTGTATGAAACTGTATGGGGTGTATAGATCTGTAATAAAATTTACAGTAGAGGTTTAACCATTAGGAAAAGTGTAGGTTTACAAGAGTAAAAAAAGAGCAGCACTGATTTTCTGATACAAGCCTGTCAGTCTGACCTTGGTGCTAGGCAAGGTTATGGAGTAGATCATCTTGAGTGCCCTCCCGTGGCACGTAGAGGATAATCAGATTATCCAGCCTAGTTAGCATGGGTTTATAAAAGGCAGGTCCTGCTTTACCAACCTGTTCTCCTTCAGTGACAAGGTGACATGCTTAGTGCATGAGGATGTTGTCTACCTGGACTTTACTAATGCTTTTGACACTGCTTCCCATGGCATTCTCCTTGAGGAACTGGCTGCTCATGGCTTGTGTGGGCATACATTGGCTGGATGGCCAGGCCCAAGGAGTGGTGGTGAATGGAGTTAAATCCACTTGGTGGCTGGTCACAAGCGGTGTTCGCCAGGGCTTAGTACTGGGCCCTGTTCTCTTTAATATCAATGATCTGGATGAGGGATTGAGGGCACCATCAGCACGTTTGCAGACGACACTGAGTTAGCTGAGTGTGTCAATCTGCTTGAGGGTAGCAAGGCTCTACAGAGGGATCTGAACAGGCTGGATCAGTGGGTTGAGGGCAATGGGATGAGGTTCAACAAGGCCAAGTGCCAGGTCCTGCACGTGGGTCACAACAACCACAGGCAATGCTACAGGCTTGGGGAGGAATGGCTGGAAGGCTGCCTGGTGGAAAAAGACCTGGGGGTTCTAGTCGAGATCCAGCTGAATGTGAGCCAACAGTGTGCCCNGGTGCTAGGCAAGGTTATGGAGTAGATCATCTTGAGTGCCCTCCCGTGGCACGTAGAGGATAATCAGATTATCCAGCCTAGTTAGCATGGGTTTATAAAAGGCAGGTCCTGCTTTACCAACCTGTTTTCCTTCAGTGACAAGGTGACATGCTTAGTGCATGAGGATGTTGTCTACCTGGACTTTACTAATGCTTTTGACACTGCTTCCCATGGCATTCTCCTTGAGGAACTGGCTGCTCATGGCTTGTGTGGGCATACATTGGCTGGATGGCCAGGCCCAAGGAGTGGTGGTGAATGGAGTTAAATCCACTTGGTG
>VWZY01008953.1:1123126-1184669 GCA_013399075.1 Chloroceryle aenea
GCATCCTGGCCTGTATCAGAAATAGTGTGGCCAGCAGGACTAGGATAGAGGACATTTGCCTGTTACTTGGCACTGGTGAGGCTGCACCTCAAATAGTATAGTCAGTTTTGTGCCCCTCACTACAGGGAAGATACTGAGGTGCTGGAGTGTGTCCAGAGAAGGGTAACAAAGTTGGTTAAGTGTCTAGAGCACAAGTCTTACAAGGAGTGGCTGAGGGAAGTGAGGTTGTTTAGCCTGGAGAAAAGGAAGCTCAAGGTAGACTATATTGCTCTCAACAACTCCTTAAAAGGAGTTTGTAGCAAGGTGGGGGTTGGTCTGTTCTCAGAAGTAACAAGTGACAAGACAAGAGGAAACAGCCTCAGGTTGTGCTGGGAGAGGTTTAGGTTGGATATTAGGAAAAAATTCTTCCCTGAAAGGGTTGTAAAGCTCTGGAACAGGCTGCCAGGGAAGTCATGGAGTTACCATCCGTGGAGGGATTTAGAAGATGTGTAGATGTGGTATTTAGGGACATAGTTTAGTGGTGACCTGGCAGTGGTATTTAGGGACATAGTTTGGTGGTGACCTGGCAGTGCTTGGTTAATGGTTGGACTGGGTGATCTTGAAGGTCTCTTCCAATCAAAATGATTCTATGATTTTTTGGTTCTAAGATCTCAGTTGTAACCTTGGGTAAAACAAAGTTTGTGGGGAGGGGCTTTCAGTTGATTAGAATATTAACATGAATTTGAGGTGGAGAATGACACACATCTTCAATCACACAAGTGTTTCTTTAGATTTTTACCTTAAATACTTTGAAATATTGATTTCTCAACCTTTTCCATCATTTCCTAACCCAGGACTCAACAAAAAGAATTGATTCTTGATGCATATTTTGGATTATACAGAGCTAATTTTGCAAGTCTAGAACAGTTATAATGAAGGTTTTGAAAAAGTGTTTTCATGCTAACAAACTTATTTGCTGATTGAAGGGTAATGTGTTGGTTTTATTTCTTGTTCTCTGTTGGCTTGAAGGAACAAGATAGTTTTTAGCTTAAAAACGTAGAACCATGATGACTATAACAACATCAAAATAAATTAAATAGGGATACTTTTAATACTTACTATTTTCATTTTCCTGTTCTTCAGGACAGTGGTGATTACCCGCTTACTATGCCTGGGCCACAGTGGAAGAAGTTTCGATCCAACTTCTGTGAGTTCATTGGAGTGCTAATTCGACAGTGTCAGTATAGCATCATTTATGATGAATACATGATGGACACTGTGATCTCCCTTCTGACTGGTTTGTCAGATTCCCAGGTCCGGGCTTTCAGGCACACCAGTACATTAGCTGGTAAGTAAGCTAGCACAGAAAAGATTTTTTTTTCTAAAGGAGCTGCTGCTATTTAGCCACTCTGAGAATTAGCTCCTAATTTTAACTCCTAATTTTGACTGAGGTGGGATTTGACCAGCACGGAAAACTCTGGAAAGCTTGATCAAACCCAAGTGTGTATTTTATGTATAGTTATACCATATATGACTTTTTTGTTTGGAAGGGAGTATTTCAAGGCATTTCACCTCTGAGATTCCTGGCATACCCAGAGGTCTCCAGGGAATTCTGTGAATCAAAGGTTCATGCATATGTCTTGTGCTTTGTTATTAGTTGTTCACTTTTTGTATAGAATGTCTTTTGATTTCTAGAGAATGTTTTTGATTTCTAGAGTACAAATTTATTCTAAATAAGTGTCAAGAAAAATTATATTATGGAAGAGTTTCAGTCCACAGAAAAACAAAATCTGTGCCTTCGCTCGAGAATTGTTAAGTTTGGGAGCAATGGGCCATAGTTGTAGGTCTTCTGCCTCCAGCTGTGCTGCACCTTTCAACACACCTGCCTACATCTAAGGAAAGCACAGTGTGTATCATTAGATGGAAATAGTCTTTTCTAGAGTATATTTCATCAGACCTATATGAGATGTCTCCTGTAAGATAGATGAATTGCTCTCTAGGAGTAACTGTATTTTTCTCCAATTACAAAGCTATGCAAGGGTGGCTACCTCAGGTGTAGGTGTCTAAAGCTGGGTGTGTTGGGTGATATCTTTCTACTTATCTCATGTGATCAATTATATCTATAGGAAGATTCTTATCCCTGAACTGTTCATAGATCATGCCAAATATGTGAAGCCTTTATAGGAGACATTTATCATAATCTTAGTATTTCAACTGCCACCACTTGTTACTGTTTAATTAGTCTTTCCACAATCAGCCTCCTACAGTTTGTTCAGATTTGCAAGTGTTAAACCCTATGTCCAACAAATTCAATCACAGTTTGTTTAAAATTGCATCTCTTGCTATGAATCTTAAGTAAGAGGCAGATATCCAATGATATTGAAAAAACAATTCCAAATTTGATTGGAGTTTGATCTTAAAATTTAAAACAAAAACTTCAACTCACAATGAGGAACCCTTTTGGGAGCCTGTCTACTCCCTTGCATTCTCCACTTTATTCAGTAAAGGAATGTAAGAAGGTGAATTAATGCAGCTCTAAGTTTCCAGGTTTAGAATGCGCCTCTACATATTCACTGTTTGAAGGTAAATACTATTTGAGCCGCGGATAATCTCTTGGAAATCTGTGCCTATTATTTAAACTGAGATGGAAACTTTTCCAGCTGATACTACCTTCAGTTGCATGTAACTCTGTTTTGCTAATTGCTTAGGTTGTGGTTGATTGTTTTACAGGGGAGAGATTCTGGAATGAGGTATTCGCTCTGGCCTTTTCATGATTTGTTCCTCCTGGTGTGGGAGGGATGTTTGGGAACTATGAGAGGCTTGATTGAGAAGACAGGAAAACAGTACCGTACAGTAGAGATGTTACACAAGACCTGCGCTATGTGGAAGAAATAGTTGTCATAATTTGGATTAGATTATGTGACTAGAAACTTCAAGTGAGGATAAGCAAATGCTAAAGCCAAGATTTGTCTCAACTGTCTTTGGTTATTTGAGTCATGGCTGGCTTCTTGCATTAGAAATACAGGTATCTAGCACTTATATTAGGAACAGGAGCTGTCAAAGATCTCCAGCATTTTCCACTGATAATACATGCCACTCATTTATTTATTAGTTTGTTTTAACAAGCTTGAGAGATTTGTTTTGATTCTGCAAATTTCCTTCAAGCTAGTTTCTGCCCATTTAATTATGTTGCTGTCCTGCAGAGCAGAGGTCAGCATGATGCCATGGAGCTCTGTATTGATAAAGTTTATGAAAATCCACTTTTAGCATTTAATTTATTCTTGAGGGAGTATTTTCAAGGTCTATGTTTTCAGTGTCCCTCTGTGCTAGCCAATTTGAATGAGAAGTGATTCACTTTAGCAAGAAACTTCAGGCAAGAAGTTCATGTGGGTGCTTCTAGAATTACCAGCTTTGAGCAATAGCACAGTAAAATAGAGTTAACATGAGTAGCTTCACTTCTCCATTTGTGTAGTCACTTTTCTGCCTTGAAGACAACCATGCAGTTGGATATACTCTCTTTTTGAATCTTTAGATGAGCCAAGTGACCTGAGTATTGCTTGGGTGGGAAGTGCCTTTCCAGATGGCTTTGTATCAGGGTTGAGTTGGTTATTTTCTATTAATGTGGATCTGCTGAGGCAATATTTTTTAACTCTGAAGTAAAGAGTCATATTCTGTCTTCTGCCTTTGCAGCTATGAAGCTTATGACTGCTCTTGTGAATGTTGCCTTAAACCTGAGCATTCATCAGGATAATACACAGAGGCAGTACGAAGCTGAGAGAAGCAAAATGATTGGCAAAAGAGCTAATGAAAGATTGGAGCTGCTGCTTCAGAAAAGAAAAGAGGCAAGTAAAAAAAATTATTTTTTTTTTAATGATTCATGTGCATTCCCTCCAACAGAAAGTCCAGGATGGTTTGTGACTTGAGTACTGTAGTGAGAAGCAAGAAATTAGTTCTGCAGTCATGTTTGTGAAATCTGAAGCATATTACTTGGGCTGCATTTTTAAATCTTATATTAACATATTCAATTGAGTTTTTGTGTGCTGTTCTGCACACACAGGATAATTTCTGTTCTCAGCTTGTGTATATGACCAGGCAGGAAGAAAATTAGTCTCAAGTTGTAAGCAGCAACTGTTTTGGTTATGCAAAAACATTTTGAAAAGAGAATGACATGTCCCCCACTGCACTGCCCATTTCTTCCTTTGATGACTGCAATTATTATAGTGTCTCATTAGTACTTCTTTTTGTAGCTACTTTCAAGAAACACTGGAGTGGGGGCTATAGCACCTGGTCTCAGGGAGAAGAAGCTAGGGAGACATTAAAGTCGCTTTTAGTAAGTACCAGTCTGGCATTAGGTGAGCAAAATCATTAGAAAGTTACTGTACTCATCCCTAATTAAAGTATTATATCCCAGGAAATTCAGTTTTAGAGTTGTACTTAAAAGAAATTTTAAAATGAGAAGTTGAAAATTAGTACATATGCACCCAAACAGCCATAATCTGTGAAGATGCTATGTAAAACTCTTAAGATGGACTGAAAATTTGAAGTATATATAACTTAGATTTACATTTATTATTTTTAATATATTAGTTTTTAATATATTTCCTCCACCACTGTTTTACTCTGTGGCAAATTAAGAATGTCTGTGTGCTGTACCTGTATGCACCTTGGATTCTTTTAGGTATAACTTTGACTCAAAATTGCTTGACTTTATAGTCTTTGTCTGGGAATAATTACAATTATGTATTTTTATTTTACCCCTACAACATGTAACACAATTTTATTTGGCTTTCAGAATTCTTAAAAATCACGCATTATGGTACAAAGCAAGAACAATATCTCCTGTCCAAACTGCAAGGGAAACATTTTAAATTAAATATTAAATTTAGTGTCAGCCTTTAAGCATTTTGAAAAGCAGAATTGTTTTATCAGATTAGTTGGAGCACAGTTTCTATTCCAGATTTGTTGATTATTGTTTTCAATTTCCAGAGAAGGACAAATTCATTAATTACACTGATTAACTTGGTTTAGTATCTCTGTGTCTGTGGATGTCCTCTGTACTCATTCCTTCAGCTGTTCTTGTCAGTATCTTTTGGAGATGCAGTATATAATTGTCCTGGGGAGAACCAGGATAGCACAGGGATGTGAAACTCTGAAAGAACAAAAATCATTTGGCAAACCTTAATTTCTGATATGTATGTTCAGTCTCTCTCATATCACTGATCACTAAAACTAACGAAAATGTTGCATAGGAGTAAGCCAAAGAGGAGCAGTGGTGACTGAGTATGTCCTCAGATACATAGTGTTAAGCACAACAGAGGTCCCTGTGTGAAAAGATTTATGAGGTTTCACTGGCATGATGGCCCTGTGCAAGACTTCCTGTGTATTTCCCCTGGTTTAAATATGCTGATTTTGCAGTAATATTCTCTGCTGGCACTTTGTTAGTTGCCTTTGCTAGGCACATAGATGGGTATGGATTTATCTTCACAAAG
Organism: Chloroceryle aenea; assembly: GCA_013399075.1. Classification (NCBI taxonomy): domain Eukaryota; kingdom Metazoa; phylum Chordata; class Aves; order Coraciiformes; family Cerylidae; genus Chloroceryle; species Chloroceryle aenea. The sequence goes on from VWZY01008953.1 coordinate 1,128,595, forward strand.
TTATGTAACAACAATTCACAAGCCAAGTGTGGCAAATTAATCTGAAGTAGAAGAGATGGAGCACTTTCTCTGAAGTGTTTCCTTCTCATGCCATCTTCTACATACCTCATCTGAGAGCAGTGCGTGAAGGGCTCTTTCTTGTTATAATGGGATTTTCAACGAACTTGGATGATTTCTGTAATAATCTGCCACAAAATAGAGGAAGTTCTGTTTTAGTTGCTACCACAGTAATTCAAATCTTGTGTTTGTCATACTTATCTTTTTTTTAGCTTCTCAAAATGCTTTTAGAGTCCAGAAGAAAATGTTTGCTTTTTTTTTGTCTAGGTTTAAGGGAGGGTGGTGTTAAATCACTTTTGCTTTGGTAAGGATAGGAATCCCAAGACTCAAGTGCTCCTTCAGGATGCCTGAAGTTAAACACTCACATTCAAGGTCATGATTGAGAAAAACCGAAAGTTTACAAAGCAATTATATTTCTGGAGAAAATTCTTTTTTTTCAAGTAATTGCTAATTAATTACTGAAACTAAGATACATTTGAGAATTTTATATTGTGTTACAAATGTAAAAGGTATCTCACATAGACCTGCTGAATCTGATTCTTCTTCTGCACCAGCTCTGCCCCAGCATTTGGGTTCTTGTACCAGTCAAATAGCTGGTAACTTACTGGCTTTATAGCAAGCTGTAAAATTCCTGTAGAAAAAGAGGGAGGAAGCCATCCCTGCCGTCCCCTCATCTATGCCACTTAGTCTTCTGTGGTCTAAGTACACTTTTCTGCAGTATCTTAGCCTTCCTATGACTCACAGTTCAGATTGTCCTAGCTCTCTTCTGTGGTGTGTTTTTATAGTAACAACTCATATACAGAATTCTACAGGAGGTTTCCTTTTTCAGCACCTCATTAGTTTTTCAGATGGCCTTCTGAGGCTTCTTGGTTCATTCGTATCTTCATTTTCATTCACTCCAGTCTGTGCTAGGTTGTCTCTGGACACATGTTTCTGTGTGTGTTTGCCTGCCTGCAGTCTACAAAGAGTGTCTAGAAATTTCATGTTCTTTTTTAGTTTATGTGTTCTTGAACAAGCATTTAGTGTGTGTATATTTGGGTTGAGCTGATGCTGAAAACAGTGCTTCTTTCAGAAGCCACATGTGAATATGGCCCTTTGGTATATGCCAATCTGTGTACACCCAACTTTTCCTATTGTACATACTCCCTTTTACTATGAAATTAATTTATGAGGCAGGTATTTGACAGTTTAGTCAATGCATCCATTTCCCCATGTGCAAAATGGAGACAGCACCTCCCTACATTTTAGAAAACTGGGAGATTTCATTTACTGAGTTTTGCAAGCTACTATAGATCTTATCTGGAAGATTCTGTAGAATTATTTATTAACATCACTTGAAAAACATAAACCCCTAGGTGAAAGTGTTTATGAGCTCCTGCTATACACGAAATCAAAACAACTGATCAGAATTATGCCTCTGGCTTTAAGATATTTTCTCTGTTAAATATATATGTGCCTAATTAAAAAGGTTTAACTAATTTATTCATATCTGTAGGCACTGTTGTGGTTTTCACATTGAAAATGTGGAAAAATTTACATTCACATGTGTTGTTGTATTCTTCTTTGACATTAAGAAACACCTTGATGGAAGAATGATAGCTTTGAGTGGTGTAGCAGTTCTCCAAAAGCTGACTGTGTAACATTGGTGTCATCTTATTTAACAAAGCTGTATTTTGGTGTAATTAAGTCATACGTTTAGTTTAGTACAAAGCTGACAGTATGAAAAGACTTTAATTGTTTCCAAGATGTTCTTTTAGGATGTATTAACATATTCATTGACACAAACTAAGCCTTCCACAGTACTTAACCAAGTATGCTCATATTGCTCAGAAAATATTCAAACAAAAAACAAACAAACTAACCACTCTTATGGGAGTTTTTATAAATATATAAAACCATGCTCATAACACCTTTTCATTTTGATTTGGTGTTTTTTTCTGCAATCCAAGGCCTGGATGTCAGGTGTGCTCTAGTGTCAGCACCAATGCTCTGATTTTGAAAAACTTCCTAGTTCAGAAACTCCATTACCACGGGCAATGAAGTTAAAGCAACTGACACTTAAGATTGAGAACATCTTTAAGTACCTCCCTTACGTAGGACATTGAATTTTTCAGTGAGGATTCCTGATCTGTAACCACCTTCATTCCTGCAGCTGTCACTCACTCACAGTTCTATCTGCTTAACTATGAATACAAGACTGCTGATGCTACTGAAATCGGAGTCTCTACTTGTCTAAATTTCAGTAGCAAAAAAATGATGGTAACCAGTTTAAAGGACTAAGTTGAAACGAAATGAATTTGTATTTGTAGAAAAAGTTAACTTTCTTCCATTAAGGCATTGCGTATATGTATGTATATGCACATATTATTGGCATGTGCTGGAAAAGTAGAAAGTGATGAATCTACTAATACTTTTATTTAAGTGCTCTTCCATGGTCTTCCAATGTTTCCCAATAAGGAATTGAAGACTATCAAATTAGAATAAACAGTGATCTTTTATTTATTTTTGTTTTGTTTTTTTGCAGCTACAAGAAAACCAAGATGAGATCGAAAATATGATGAACTCTATTTTTAAGGGTATATTTGTTCATAGATACCGGTAAGAAAATGCATGCTACAGTAAACTCTGCTAACAAAGTATAATCATAAATAATGTCAAGGGTAGTTTCTGTGTTGATTATTCTTCTGATGTAATACTCCAGATGCCACAAAAGCAGTATCAAACCCACTGAAGCTATGGAAGAAAATATAAGTGTAATCCCTATTAATTACACAATAGAGTCATCCACAAAAATTTATTTTAATTCAGTAAAGCATCTTTTAAGATATGAGAGGCATGGAATTTCAGTCTTTGTCTTTTGAAAATAAAAGTTGCCCAAGGTGGGAGCACAAACATGATATATCTTAAAAAATAATCAAATGATCACTGCACATCATAAGAGGGCAGGTTTGGTTGCTGAATACCCATGCTTTGCATTTCATTTTCTACGTCTTAAGTGTAAATGGCAAATTTCTGATGTTTCCACTATATATGCTTTAGCCACAGCTACAACTTTAGGCTATTTCCTCCTTAAATTACATAAAGGCAATCAAAAGCCTTAATTCCAGTGAAAGTGGTGGGTGGTTTTTTTGGGTTTTTTTGGGGTTTTTTTGGGTATGTTAATCATTTTGGGCATTTGTAGCAAGAACATTAAAAAGTAAATGCAGTGTTACCACATCAGAAAGGATTTTTTAATAGTTAATATGCTATGTCTTGTGAGTACAAAACCACAGCAGGTTACATATATTTATGTATGTGTGTGAATGTGCATGTGTGCACTTTTATTTATTTTAGAATTGGACAAACCAATAGATTTAGACTGAGATTGGTGCATGCTATTTTGGAGTATGGTTCATCAGAGAGTAGTAGTCTTTTAAAATAGATGCAGGATTGTTTTGCATCACAAGGTGCTTCCAAGCATCTGCAGCATCTGGGTGCAACTAGCTTTTTAAATGTTAATTGACTTCCTGAAGTCAAAAGATAAAATTCGATTCTAAACTATGCAATTAACCTTTCTGATTTAAATCCTGGTTTGAAACTTTATCATTTATGAAATGGCAGAAAATACGGAAGGGTCCATGAGAAGAAGTTTAGAAGGTGAAGTGGAATGCATAGTTCAGCTGGACAGAGGGATTATTGTAACTACACAGAAAAGTGTGCAGGAACCCAGGACGGGGCTTGTACTAAGAAATATGTGAGTGTGACCACCTCAGTGGAGTTGGACCATACATCTTCAGTACGCAAGCTTGATACTCGAAAAAAAGTTAATGGTCAGTAAGCCTTGAGCTCCTTGACAATGGAAAGATGGGTATATAATGGAGACAACTGGTAAATTAGGATATTTTTACAGTGTAGCACTTGCATTGTTTTGTTATGAAAGCTGTTTTGATGGCATGTAGGTAAAAATTGAAAAAATTAGATGCAAAGAGTGTTTCCTTTTTTTGTCCCTTCAGAATTTAGTGTGTTGTATTAAAGAAGTTGCTTTAAAATACTTTCCTAGTATCTCATGCCCTTGTTTGGAGTTGAAAAACCTCTACCTTTGATGGTCTTTATGTTGTTCCTTTTTTTCTTTTCTTTTTTTTTTTTTTTACTTTCTATTTTTACTTTCTTTCTAATTCCTCATTTTGTAGCCAAGATTTCTTTTTATGCCTCCCACCACCATTAGAAAAGGCCTGATTTTGCTGATACTGCTGTAACAAAGGAAATAAATAAATCGATAAATAAATATATATTTGCCCTGAAAGAAATACCGGAGCAGGCACTGTTAGACCACTTGAAGAATTTGCTGAAATCAGTCAAGTAGTATGAGTCAAGTAGTCTGAGCAGTGGATGTCACCGCTTCTACCACTGTTTAGAGAGGGTCAGAGGTAGTAACTGCTTCCAGGTCTGCCCCTGCAAGCCCCTTCTGTGGAGTCACCATCTCTCCAGCTTCCTTAACTTTCATGAAGTTCCTGTGAGTCTGTTGTGACACATACTCAAATATCTGTAGACAACAGAGAACACAGATTCAAATTTCTACAGTCACAGCTGGGCAATAACATAAAGGGGAAAAAATAACTGTATGAAAACCAGCTAATTGAAGAGAAAAACAGGGCCAGGGACAAGAAGAAAGGAAAGGACTTCAAACTATTATCTGCTTCCATAACATTTCTTAAGCATTCCTTCTCTCAAATGATTTATAAACTTGACATCATTGTACAGTCCTTAGACCATGCAAAAGTGGTAAGGATTTCAAAATAACATTATTTTAATTATTCCCAGAGAGTAAATCCCTTTCTGTAATATGATTCAGACTCTGCCACAGTGATTCATGCTGAGCGACCTTAGGAACTTAAATAGCAAGTCCTTGAACTAAACAAAAAGTCTCCCAAAAATGTTTCATTCAGAATTCAGCTGTCTTCCTATTAGTAAGCTAGTGTTACAGTGAGCTTACATTTTTTTGTAGATTGGTTTTCAATTTACTCTCGCTTAAAAAAAAATAAAATTAAAATTAGCTTAACAGTTTTCTAGGTGTAATATTAGTGTAGTATTAACAGCAGATTTGGTCAAAAATTGAGATATTATTAATGAACATGCAGGTTCATTGCATATTTTGTTATCTCCTTCCTGAATCACTTTTTCTGACTATTTTGGTATTAATTTATGACATTTTTGTTTGTCCATGGATTATTTTACTGTCTCTAAAACTGAAAATGAGCGTTAAAAGGGAGACGTATGTGTAAGTTCAGTTTGACCTCGTGTTGGTGAATATAAAACCAGAAGAGTTGGTGGCTATGGTGAATGGGACTGCAGAGCCGTGAGGATAATTCCATTCTGGATCAGGTTGTCCAGAGAGGCTGTAGAATATCAGTACATGGAAATACTCAAAAACTGATTGTGCAAGGCATGGATACGGTGATGTTCAGAGGTCCTAATCTCAGCCAATTTTTTGTATGATTAATACCTTTGGTGCATAGTAATGAGATACTATATACTCAAAGGTCAGGAGTCTTGAAAGTAATTTTTTTATTTTTTTGCGCTGAAGTTAAACAAGCTGGAAATGGCTTCCAGGGTACATGTATATTAAAAAACAAAGGAGGGGAGGCATATTTCTTAATTTCAATTGTATCTGCACATCAGAGACTACTTTGAATCTGAAATTATTTCCACAAAACTTCTCAGATGTAATAAGTATTTATAAAATGTTCATCACTCTCTACCATTATCTGAGATGTCAGAATTTTGTGTTTGATACTTCTCTGCTTTTAACTTAGCAGTGTGTGTCCAGGCACATTTCCCTGTTGGAGGGGAAGATTTGGAGGATTCTTATTTGAGCCTTACTTGGTATCTTTTTGATTTGAATGTTCAAAGAACTATTCCTCCAGATGTGAAAGTCCAGCAAAACAGAATTAGTACAGTTTTAACTTCTGGCAGACCTGAATGGGGCTCCTTGGACTGTTGAACATGATGGTGTTGTGAATGTAATGTAGTGAGCCTGTCCTGAGGTATTATTTTGTCACTACTGGTAATTAAGGGAAAACTTGCCAAATCTTGATGCCATTTTATGGAGAAGATGCTTCTGTCTCCTTCCAAGGTGCTCCTTTCCCTCCTACTGAGTGAACAGGATGATGGTTACAAGTTACCTGTGAATGCTGCTCTGGGAAGCAGGAGTGTTGCATGAAAAAAAGGGAGAGGGGATATTAGATAGAAGTCAGGTGAGGAAGCAGGTAAGAAACTGAGGTGATGAAAAAACCAGTCAGCACAGGGAAATGACAAGTCAAAAAAACCCCAAAACAACGCATAGAAAAAACCTTCCCCCTCCATCCCCCCCCCAGATGTGTTATCCTAAGGAGGTGAAACATATATCTTAGTGACAAGAAAATGCATTACATTTTTAGGTATGTTGAAAAACCAGATAAAAATCACCAAGAACATTTGTCACAATCATTTGGTAGTTTCCATTGTACTGAAGATGTGAAATTTTTATCATTCTAAGTCTTGTAATTAGTTGAATAGCTTTTTTCTTTTTTTTTTTTTTTTTTTTAATAGCAGCTTGGTGTGAGTGTTTATCCATCGTGCCTCAGGATTCTGAGAAGCTTTTGACTCAAGAATCCATTTTTCACCGTCTGCCTAGAGAAGCTTGAATGCATTCTTACAGAACAGATACATTTTCCCAATTTTTGGATGTCTGTGCTGCATGATTAAATAGCTGTTGACACTTGGGTTCTTTTTGGGATTGCCATTAAATCCTTCCAAAATGCTTCACAGGTAGTAAATTTATAAGGTAGTGAAATAACCTACTTGGATATGAGGACTTAGGCTGTCATTCCCTAGTGGAAATGTTTCCCTGGTGACATGTTGCTGCATATGTTATGCTCCTTCTTTTTTAATCTTGTTTCATACTTAGTGGTCTTTTAGATTGTTCTTTAAGTCTTGCTTTCCAATTCCTTTCACCTATAGTTTGTTTTAAAAATAGTTTAGAAATAATTCCATGTAAGAGAATTGCTAATCAAATTTTAGTGTGAAGTAATGTACAGTTAAACATATATATTAATATATTCATAGTTTTAATTAAAACTTTTTTCATTGTGACTGCATTCCCCCTAATGAATGCAGTTTTTATAGTGCAAACCCTTGAATGTAATGTTTTAGCACATTCATCCTTCCAGTATCTAAAACCTATTTGAGAAATCCTTGGTAGGAACAGCTTATGTAATGCCCTGCTCTGCTTGAAATGTGGCTTGTCTACGTAGTGAATTGACAATAACCCTGGCTTTGAGGTTACAGAGTCTTCAGGGGGTTTGACAGACTAGATTCTGTTCTGAAGTCGATAGGATCAGCCTTTTTCATGTAGGCAGAAAGGCAATGATAGCAGTTTGATGACGTTCCTACAGACTTTCCCCTCACATTTGTACATCAGCTTTAAATGCATGTTCTATGTTGCTACATCAGTTTCCTCCCTATAGTTTGAAACCGAATGAGAAAAACAGAGACTTGACTGTAGAAGTTCCACATCTCGTTATATAGTGATACTGTGATTGATCTCTGCATTCGTGTAGGAGCTGTGGTTTTTACCTTGCTATCTGGAAGATCATATACCATATATCAATGGCACCATATATCATGTATCAGTGGCACCTATTGAGGTGGACCAGTCAGAGTATGGAGTACTCATGGATTTGTTACACTGTTTTGTGTGTATGAACTTATGCATTAAGTATCTTGAACATATAATTGAGTGCATTTTATTTATATTTTGTAAAATTGAATGCTTCAGGAAAAATAATTTCTCTTGCAGTTATTCTCTTGCTTGAAGCTTGGGGTTTTTGGTGTTGTTTTTTTGTTTTGTTGGGGTTTTTGTCATAAATTAGTTTTCATTTGGGGGCTTTGTTGGTGCCAGTTTAGAATGAAATTGATGTTTATTACTTTTCCAAAACCACTTTTTTATAAAAATATAGAAGAGTCTCAATTATAAACAAGGCCACTGCTTGCAAGGCACCAGGCATTCCCTTCTTCTGTACCGTGGCTCTTTATGTTCCTCTTTTATTACAGCTGAAATTTTGAACTGTGAAGCAGTGCCAGCTGGAGTGGCGCAAGTGATTTCTCATAGTAACAGATGTCTTGAAGATGAAATTACTAAAGGGCCAGATGGCCCCAATCCCTTTTCCTGTTGTTTAGCTGTCGTTCATTATTAGTAAACATGCCATGCTTTATGTCAGGCAGGCAGGAAAGTGCCAATCAGATTGAAATCATTTCCATCCCTGTTCTCTTTAGGTGATCTCTCCAGACAGTTTCCTCCTGCCCCTCCTCAATAAGCAGCTGATAAGTCAGCCTGAGATACATCTTTGCCTCTTCCATCACTTGCGACAGAATGTAGAAAAAAGCAAGAAAACTGGAAGAAACCAGTGTTGAAATAGAAACATTTTCCTGGGTTTTCTTATAGGGACTTTTATGAGGTTCATGAACCAAGACCTGTTTGTGTACAAATTCCATTCTACCCTCTAGCATACTCCTTTGGTTAAATCAAATTACTTTTTTCTACCTTGCAATGATTCTACACCTCTAGCTGGAGAGAATCAAGGCTGCTAACCAAATGTCAGTGACCATGTTTCAGAAATTATGGTCTAGGGGAGATTTCTAGTTTGGATTCATAATTCTTTATGAAAAAATGGAGCTAAAAGATGGAGTAATGGACTAAGAAATGAGAAATTTTTTAAACTGTTGGAAATACTGTATCTGAATGCATTGGAATTACTAGATAGAACAGTGAGTTCAAGGACATAAAGGAACAGAGAATCAATGAGACAACAGTGAGAACAGTGACAGGCCCTACATAGTGAGGTTTATCAAAAGTAAAAGAAAAATATTGTAGCTCAGACAATGGGAATGAAAAGTAAAGGGCATGCCTCTGTAATCTGGTTAATAATTTTTCTTTTCTTTTTTTTTTCTTCTTACTATTAGTGATGCTATTGCAGAGATTAGAGCAGTCTGTATTGAAGAAATTGGTGTCTGGATGAAAATGTACAGTGATGCCTTCCTGAATGATAGCTATTTAAAATACGTTGGTTGGACACTACATGACAGGGTAAGTATTATGTATTACTGTATATAGCAGAGTGTACTGTAGGTAGCTGGTGTTATACTACCCAAGACATGTTTAGTACATATTCTCTGATTTATAAAGAGATTGTTCTTTTTTCTTGCCTGTTACTTTTCTTTAAACGAGCTTAGTTCAACATGTTCACTTAAATTAGGATACAGTACTCTCAAACTGGTTCATGGTTCATGTGCATTTTGTGGTTTTAATCTCCGTTAGAATATCTTAATGGAAATGTTTCTGACTTGTTTTTCTTCTAATTACAAGAGAAAGACAAGTCTCCTTAGATCACCCCTGATAACCTTTGTCTGAAGCAGAGTGGAAAAGAGATTTCCAGATGTGTCTTTCATTTACACTGAAAATCTCTGGGTCCTCAACAGTCATCACTGGCTCCAGAACCAGTCGAGTTCTCTTCAATTAATTTTCCCTTGAAGAATGTCTTCAAGGTTCACTTTAGCTTTTTCTTCAAAAACATGATAGCAATAACCAGGTGGAAGCAAAAAGACTTGTATCTAGAAGTCCTTTCCTATCTTACCATTATTCTTAATACTGATGCTGTTCACAACATGCCTCTTCTGGGTGGCAACAGGGCTGGGTACGACTCAGTTCCTGCCGCAGGAGTAGCCCATTCCTAACAGTAATAGAGCAGGACTTTGCACTTCCAAGGTTTTTTACACCAGGCACCAGCCGGGACTGGCTGTCCTCCCACTCTCACTAAAACCCTAGAAACACTTGTTTAACTCTAAACTCTTTTGCTAGCATTATCAGAGGAAAACAGATGAGACCTGCTTAGACTGTTGAAATGCTAATTAAATGCCAGTGTCCTGATTCAGACTGATCTTTTTTTCCTAGGAGCACTGCTGTAAAATATTAAAAGTTGCAAGTTCATTCTAATCACTTGCCTAACTGGTAGTTACCAGCTGATTCTTTAAAAAGTTTACTTCTTCAGTAACTTCTGACAGCATATTAACACTGAGTATATGACTCACTCTCTTGCTGAAGTCTGAACAAGATCAGTTAGAAAGATGTTTGCTTTGGCTAATGAAAGGAGTTAGCTGCTGCCAGTTCCTTTGCTTTAGCTAGAACTAACAAAGATCTGTATCTCAACCTTGATTTGGACCAGCAGTTTACTTGTTAAGATTATCCTGTGTGTGCTTTAGAGACTAGATAATAAATGTCTTTCCTCTCTAAAGATGTAGTTCTCAAACTTACTTTATGAACTTTTACATTATATCTCATTGTTTAAAAACTTGATTAGTAGGAAGAGCCCCTGCTTACTGCTACAATCAACCATGGCCACTATTTACTCTAGTGACATAACAATTCCTATCATCAAAGCATAGATGTGGAACCATGGCTAGCCATCATGGTGCTTTGAGGGGCAGAGCTGCTGCTCCCTCCATATACTTAATTTTTAACATTGGTGTGCCTCACTGGTAGGCATGCTTCAGGAGGTGATCATTGCTTCAAGTTATCAAATCAGTGGGAAGGTCAACTACGGTGGGAGGATTAGGATTTTAGTTGTTGTGGAGGGCTTTATTTTACATGGGCTTTTAATTGAAAAATAAATGATCCCTTGAATAATCACAGTAGATTTTTTTGGAGCACATTCTAGTTCTTGCAGAACATTTCCACAAAGTAGCACTTCCAATGGGAGAGCAGCATCTAGCAGCGTTAAAACTTCACAGCTCTCAGTCCCCTTCTAGTATCTCTGAAGTCCATCCATTTCTCACATAACTCCCTTTAACCATCTGTGAAATCCAGCCATTCCTCACAGCACTGTCTGTAACTGGTGCCAGCTTCTCACACTCTTACCTATCACATCCAGCAATTTTTCATGTCATGTCCAATAGTTTCTCACGTGCTCTTCGGTTAACTTAACCTCAAGCCAAGGTCTAGTCACCTGCCTGCAGCCTTAACATATATTTATACCTCAGCTTTTTAAAAATTAATAAATTCTTCTGTATTGGACAAATTCTAAATTACAGTGTTATGAAAAAAATAATGGATTCCCATCTGCACCAAACACAGACAAATTCTGTCAGGCTACTCTCCTGCCTCTGCTTGCTTTGTAATATTTTTCATTGCAGGCCTCAAGTGCCTTAGGGTTCTAAGTCTTTAAATCACCAGCTAATATGTTTTAATATCCTGGTATACATTATATTTTTTTTATTGATGTAGCGTGTATTTAATGTATAGAGTGAGACAAAGCGTAAGCAGAATAGGGAAAGAGTCAGAGGAAGGTGAGCCATGTGTCAAAGGCTGAAAAGGGAGGAGAGAGAGAGAGAGATGTTTGGGGAGGCTCAGAAAGGAGGAAGGAAATGCAATGGAAAGAATATACTGAAAATAGATAGAATAAGAACCAATTAAAAATGCAAAGCCTCCAAAAGTACAAGGTCGCTTAACAGTGGGGTTTTCATTGGCACAACCTGAAACACTTGCCAGCTGGTACCCAAGTTTCTTGATTTTGCTTTGCTTTGATCGGGAGATAATTTTTGCTATGATCAGTACTTACAATATTGGAAAAAAAATCAAGGCCGAGGAAATAGTCATAAGGTATTTTCATTTCACAGGAAGAGAAGTCACACTAAAATTACTAAGTTCTCTAAAAATTTGCTACTGCAAAAAATAAAGAAAGCAGCTGTGCGGGAGATTCGTGATCACTTTCATATTCTACTTCAGAAGATACATGAATTAAACAACAGGAAAGATAGAGAGTTTTTACACTTCTTCATAGTAATTCTAATGTAGTCTTTCAGAGATAGGATGCAGAAGCTTAGTTCTCTCATTTGGGAAACCTGTATGTATTACTAATCCTGTCTTCAGGATCCATTTCAGATTAATATCTATAGGCCTTTTTGGTTTTTATAGATCAGTTTCTCATTTGATTATGGGTTTCTAGTTCTACCTCTCTGTCCTTTTAAATTTCTCTTCATTCCACTGGATCTGAAAGCATAAATTAAAAATATATAAAGCTATGATGTAATTGCATGTAAAAAACCTTTTAAAGAAGTGTTAAATCAGACTCTCCAGTCTTAATTTTCACCTGCCTCATTGATGCGTGTAACTGTTTGGAAACAATATTTATGTCCATAGATACCTAGACAATTGTGGTTCTTAAACCAGTTCCTAAAATACGTCTTCACCTTTTCTGTATGCCTGTACTTCACTTAGTGTCTATTTCTGTGAAAGGGATGAACCCAACATCCTCTGCAACAGATGGCATTTGAATAGTTCATTGTGACGACATCCTAACTTAAAAGGATGAAAAACAGAACTTGTTTTTATTAAGTTTACATAGAAACTGAAATTGTCATTTTTTCCAAACTTCTGAATGTTTAACTTGATTTTTATGTCTAATTTCCTTGGTTTTGGGAAAGCTTGAGAAAATCTAAAACTGCATCAATTGATACACAGTATCTTCACAAATGGTACTGAGTGGGCATGTTCAGACAGCACACTGCTTACTTCTGACAGGAATACTCCTGCCATAGGTACTAATGAGCTTCAGGACATTTTCATCTGTTTCCCTCTGGCAGTGTAACTATTTCTGTCACTAGGCAGCAGATTTACTCAAAATGCACAACCTTAGGGCGTCAAAAATGTAACACAGTGTATCATGGTCATCCCATAAACAGTGGGTGAAGGTCCCTAGTAGTTTACATCATTTTCTACACAAGAGAAAAAAACCAAACAGTGTTTATTCCTTTCCTGCAGAGGGGGTAGAATTCACTGTACATCCACAGTGGTTCTCACACACAGTTATATTCAAAAAAAAAAAACAAAAAAAACACCCCTCTGAGTGCTTAACTATGTTTCCCGCTAAAATGGTCTTCCTTGCATAAGCTAAATTATCTGTGTTGTAATTTTATTATTTTTTCTTCCACCCATTGTGCATGTAAAAAGTGACAATTACTTTTTTTTTGCCTTCAAAGCAGTCTAACTTTTCTTTGTTGTGCTATGAAGACATTTACAGAAAGTTTTCTCCATTACTTCTTGTGTCCATTCCATAATGTGCCCAGGCCTTTTTATTTTGTCTTCCTTCTGGTTTTTGTATTTCTCTTGTGCTTGATGTTCTAATTAATTAATTACTTAAATAAATTAATTTCTTAGTTTAGAAAGTCTCTTCCCATCCATAAGGAAACTTCTGCTGTGTTTCTTGTCCTAAAATGTGTTTAGGGTGTTAAACATTCATGTTACTTAGATGATTCTGATAGTTACTCAAGAAGCATCACATGTCTGAGCACATTGATGGTCTGTAACACATTGCTACTCCTCCATTCCAGACTTCAGTGCAGTGTTTGCATGTGCACACTCATTTCTGTCTTTCTTAGGTTCTTGTCCAGGTCATTGCTGTTTATGCTTCCCCCTGGGTTCCTTTCACTAATTGCAGACTATTTTAGAACCTTCTTAACAGTCTTAGCAAGTTGACAATGCATGGGCTCTTCCCTCTCCAAAGAGATTAATTCCAGTCTGGACCAACAGTTCAAAAACCAGACCTTTATGCTCTCAAGAGAAAGGCCTCCTCCTAGCATTTGTCTGCCAGGAAGGGCCATCCCTTCCAAGGATTGCCTCCATGTCCCCCCTGTCCTTAGCTAGAGGCACCAGGTGTAACACACCCTTTCTCTTCTCATCTGCTCCTGCAGTCACTTGTCTCCTGCCTTGGATCTGGTGAGCAGCAGGAGGATAGTAGCCTGGTTCAATTCACTTTGTCAGCACCTCGCTTCATTCTCCTGGCAGGCCATGCAAACAGCAAACGTTCACAAGGGTGCTTCCTATCTGCCTTGCTTGGTTTGATCACCTTGAGACCCTCAGTATCACATGTGAACTTAACTCTGGGACCGTTCATCCATGGTGCTTGGTGAAGGCCATGAGGGCTTTGGACTCACAGGTTGTCCAAACTTTCCCTACACAGGTCTCAAGTCTTGGTGTTGGCACTGATTTTTCTTCCCTGTTTTGTTTTGTTTTGTTTCTGTATCTAAACAACTTAGTTCTTTGCCTTTTGGGACTACAGCACTGGCTCCGTAACAAGCCATCTGCTCACCAGTAGGACAGTCTTCAGTGGAGTTGCAAGTAAACCTGCTACCCCACTGTTGCTTCATAGTGTTCATGATGTGCCAAAACTGATACCAGCCCTCTGTGGCTAAGTAAGATAAGGCTGTAAGAAGCTTACATCTCTGATGACGATTAGTAATCATTCCCACAGATCCTGGCTTTTCCAAATGCCACACAGCAGAGGAAACACCATTTCTGGTACTGCCACACAGGTACCATTAAAAGCAGAATGCCAAGCAGCATTTCTCTGTGCTTTTTTAGCAGTTGATTACATCCCTATAAAAATGTTGAGAAAGTTATTTTCTGTACCTTGAAAATCTTAGAGTATGCCCTTTGAACATAACTTTCATTTCATTGAATTCTCTGCAGTGACAGTCAAAAAGATCCCTAGAAGAGAACATAGTGCTCAGAAACTCCTCAGATATAAAGAGATGATTTCTTGGAAACAATAGTTCTTCAAGGAAAAGTTGTACTGAAAACCCTCCTTCCAACTTCTGTCCTTTTATCTTCTATTTCAATTTTTTAAATAAGTGGAAAGGAGAAAAGAAACTTAAAGATGAGCATTCATAGCTTCCGTTCTTATGTCAGCCTCTGAATGTTCTTTCAGGTTTTTAGCTTGAGCAGGTTTCATAAATACAGACTTGATTATAGATCAAACAGGCAGGGTCAGAAATTAAACCCTCTGTGTATGGAGTTTTATTTATGAAGTTCAATAATTTGTATTAGTTCTTGAACAGCTTAAGGATTTAGACCTGGTACTCACTTTAATAAAAGTAAGTTCAAACTGCAGTGAACTCTACAGATTATATTTGAGCAGGTTTGAGTATATAACATTTATGCTATCCACAAGTATTTTTAACAAGAATCCATAGTTTGCCCAGACTTCGCAGTTGAGCCGAGTCGTATGCCTGCAGCCAGCCAGATGATGTGCACGTGCACAGGCAATCCAGCCCTTCTCCTTATTACTGATGTTCCTATAGGTGACAAACTTTGATCCATAGGCACTGGCCCGTGATGCCCATGTTTCCTGCCCACAGCCCATCAGATCAAAGCAGCCTCTCTAAAGAGCAGCTGGGAATGAGCTGCTGCTACCAGAACAACTCATTCACATACAAGCTGTTTTGAATGGTTCTTCAAACTGGGGCTTAGATGCTTGTGGCAGTGGCCTGCTTGCCACTGGAGGGTCTCCCAAGCCCTTTTGCATTCTTCAACCTGTGCCTCTCCTATGCTGAGAAACAGTATATAGAAAATTTTAGAGTAATACATCCAGTGTTCATTCCTTAACTCCGTGGGAAAGGCAGGGCTTGGAGGTGGCTGTTTTGTTTGAGTGAGCTACATGCAGCCTGTACACGGTCATTTTGAACACTTGTGCATTGATTGTAAACACTGGGTATCAGCCTGGAGTTGCTTGTAGTCTCTTTCCTGAAGGTAAATACCCATGCTGTCTTCACCAACCACCTTGAGATCGTCCATCTTTATTTTGTATTTACTTGCTACTTTCTTTATCTTTTTGTGGAGTTACTTGAAAAGGGAACAGTAACAGACATTTAAGTGATGGCGTATTAATTTCTTTATATATGCAAGTGGAGAGAAAATTTAGCATTGTAGCCAGCTGCATGTGGTTTTAGCTGAATTACAAATTGGCTTTAACTCATTTGCATAATGTTTTAAATGTACATTAAACAAATTACAGTAAGATATTATTTAATATTTGTGTGCATTTGATTAGGGTATTCTATCAGCTAATCTCAGTTTGTTTTATTTAGCAAGGTGAAGTGAGGTTGAAGTGTTTGAAAGCTCTTCAGAGTCTGTATACCAACAGAGAGTTATTTCCAAAACTGGAGCTGTTCACTAATAGATTCAAGGTAAGAGGAAATGCAATTTTTGGAAAGGGTACAGAAAATAAAAATATCATCTGTCTCATCCTGTTGTGGTCTTTGAGTCATGTATATTAAATATTAAACTCATTTGTTTGCGACAAGGCTTGTAACTGCAGTAGTAAAATTGCAAAACTGCCAAACTAATTTTACGATGTTTATCTTGTAAGATTTGCCAGGCTTGGGCGGGATGATTGCTTATACATTTGTATTACTGATAGTTTATATTACTGTCAATATTCGATCTGCTTGGACTTATTGTAGATTTACCAAATTTTAAGGACATGTACTGGGTATTTCACACTATCTAAAATACATCTGAAAATAACAGCCTGTAAGAAAACATTGTTTATAAGACACTTTTTTAGCTGAATATGTGCTTGTGTTTGGAGGAAGAGATACTTTGATCTTCATTTAAATATTTTACACAGCAAAATACTTTGCTGCAGAAGAGGAGTTTACATTGTGCTTTTAGACAAACCCCCAAGCACGATTATCCTGTTCAGGAGATAAATACTGGAGGAATATTTCATGGTTTGATTTTTTTAGCTAGCACAAACTGATTTTTTCCTTAATATCTTGATGAGAACATGGCTGTTAATTTACTTCATGGCATGACTGCTTTATTTACCAAGTGAAGTATCTGGAGAGATGAATGTAGAAATACTGTCATTGCTTCTGTTTGGATGCTCTGCAAAGAAAAGTTCAGGTGCTGTCACATCAGCTGGCACCTTTTGCCATCACTTTTGTGTTCTGGAAAACACAGAACTGTAGTAAAGGCAAACTCCCAAGGGAAGACGAATTTAATTTGTTTCTGTTTAAAACATTATGATAATACTGCTGAAAAATTATGTTTAGAGAAGAAGTAGAGTTTAAAATAGTTGTAAATAACTACAGTGTATGAGACTTAAAAATGTTTCACTGTAGATTTTATACTGCTTCACTGATTTTATCTTTCACTGCAGTTACAATTAAATCCTTCAGTTCGATCTAGGAAAGGACAAAATAGAGATATGTCTTCCCTATATGTAAATGATTCATAAAACATAAAGGTAATCAGCCTTTTACTACATGTACTTGAGATGGAGGACAAAAAGATGCTTAAACAGCAATAAAGTCTAGATATTAGGGAAGACTTTTTTGGTCCAAAATGATAGTTCTATAATAAACCAGATTCTTCATTAATAATCTTAATTTGAAATTTTTAAGGGCAGATTAAATATCTGTCAGAAATGAACTAGTTATAGTTGACTTTAAAGCATGAGATTAAACTAGATAATTTTGTGAGACCTCTTGAAGGCCTGTATTCTTCTGATTTTATTAAGTCAATTTCTGTGACTATTGCAGAATTTCCTCTCACAGGAAAGTATCTGGCAAACAGGTTCAGACCTCAGACTATTTCTGTAATGCCTCCATAAGTCTGGTTTGCTTATCACCTCAGGACAATCAGAAATACTAGTTAACTCTCCAGAATAAAGAACCTTCCAACTCTGCTTTTCTTCGGCCATCTGTGCAGACTTACAGATTTGTGTGTATTTGCTCCTTCTCTAATAAGATTTATGTTGAAATAGGCCAGTAAAATTCTCATGGTATCTCTATCTGCTTCTCTTTGCTTGAAAATGTTCTGGATGCTTCCCTCTTAGGCTCCTATAATTTGTAAGAGAAAATGCTGCTTTGAGTCTGAACCTGTCCCATCCACTAGCAAGTCTTTTCAAAGTGGTTGGAGGAATTTTGAGAAATAGTTACTCAGTGATGTACTTCAAAAATCTACAGGAACGTGAAACCTCTAAATGCTTCCTCCTGTTTTTTTCACAGTATACACAATTTTCTTTGTAAGAAAAGGTTTGTTTAGCCTATGCATTGCTTTTTGGTTTAGAATTGCACAGGGAATTTTCATTTCTGTCAAAAAAGATTCAGATGAAAGGGAACCTTATTAAGAATCCCTGTCTTTCTTCTGTTCCATTAAAGCTGTTTCTACTACAGAAATCTGTGTCATTATGAAATAAATTAGAGAAATTGTGAGTTCAAAGTCTTTGTGAGCCTAGAGAACAGGTATGTTTAACATTATAATTTTTCAGTTTCTTGCCACATTAAGAGAACAAAAAGCTGGCATTGCCTAAGTGCATGCGCTTGGATTTACAGCTGTGCTGACAGGGATGCTGCCTTTGGCACCAGGATGGAGCAAAGTTTCAAATTAATGCTTTTTCCATCTGTGATACATTACTTAAATATCTTTTATATTTCCTCATCAGGCATTAATCAACCTGCACAGTTTAGCTAATATTCAGCTCAATCCATTCAAACTGCCAAAAGAAGTATCTCTAGAGATCTTCTAGCTGTTTAAAGCAGAAATTAATTTGATCCAGAATGACTTGTACTGGGGTTTTAATATTTCACCACCTTCCAGATAGCTGTGACAAGCATCTGATAATGTCACTTCTCCAAAGGAGAGATGCGTGTTCTTTCCAGCATTTCTTTGTGTTTCTCAGAGTAGGTGGTGTGCTAGAAAATAAGCCTCGTCTCTCAAAAAAAAAAATTGTCCAGCAATGAGGAGATTTTGGTTTTCCATCAAGAAGTTCTGTCTGATACAAATGTTGCTAAAGCCCTACTGGAAAGATGTGAATTAGCTCCTTTGCATTTGGTGCCAATGTCAAGATACGAGCAGATTTAGGTGCAGCTATTTAATTCTGGTCCCTCATCCCTGGCCCTTTGGAGGAGAGTGATGTCTCCACCACCTGGGAGACAAAAGGAGATTTGCTCTTCAGACAGGCTTGTTTACAGCCTAATACATAATTGCAAACTGATCTTCCTAGGCAGTGGAAATTAATATTTTAATTTATAAATACAGATCCGTGTCCTACTCTGCTGCTGTACAGTGGTACAGGAAATTTCTGTCAAGGCAGATTGAGCATCTGGGGTTTGTAACTTAAGTAAACCACAGAAGTTACACCTTCCTGAGACATAAGGTGTTCAGGTCACATTTTCAAGAATCTTGATGCCTGGCTGGTAGGTGCCATCACACAGAGATGCTGGCACCAAAGCAGAAAAGAAGCGATGCATTCACAGTGTTTATTTTAAGCCTAATGTTTCTGGGAAAAATTGAGAGAACAGTCATTTTGGATAAGAAAACATTTGTCTCATCAGTTGGTTTCAAGTCCAAAAGGACTGCAAATTTAGATTGATCTGTAGGAAAGAGAGAAGATCCCTTCCAGGCCTTTTTCAGAAATGTAGGAGTTTTATACTAATATCTCTGGTTGTTCTTCATCTTGATGTTGTTGTTAGTTCCTGTTCCTTGGCCAGGATCTTAGGAAAAATTGACAGCAATTTCTTGGTCTTGTCCATACACAGAATTTTCTCTTTGAAAAGATACTTCCCTGTTTGAGTCTCTTTGTGGATTTCTCACAGTCTATAAAACTGACTAGATACAACAATTAAATGAATCAAATTTACGAGGAACCTAATGGTGATCAGTAGAGTTGCATTCAGTCATATGACACACAGCACCTCTACACACCTGGTTTTGTTGAGTGATAACACTTGAGACAGACACAGTACAAAATTTCTATATTGAAATAAGCATCAGTTGCTTGATGCCTTCAACTTCTGAAACCCTGCAGTAGTAGAGAAAAGAGGTGAACACCTTTATTTTGTCTTGATTTGTTCTTAGTGACTTCCACTGTTGTTTCCTAACACTTCTCTTGTTTCTTTCCTAGTCCATTACTTCAATTTTTTTTCACATCCCAAAATGTCATATAGTACCTAGTCCTTCCTGAAGCAGGTCAAGCCAGAGAAATCAAATTTTATTTTCAGATGGCCCAATTTCTTTTCATTAGCTTGATCAGCCAAGCAAAGAACATAATGACATACTGCATTTTTATGGATGGATAGAGATTCTCCCCAGACTGGGAGGACAACATACACTAATCATATCTATTTTTGGTTTCCAGTAAGCAAACAAATTAAGGAGAAAGAAACTGTAAGGAGACTTCTCATAACTATAGAGTCCTTGATAAGTTGCAAACTTATGTACTTCAACTCCAGAGTCTGCTTGCTTATTTCCTGGAAAACACAGAAGGATAAGGACTGTTTGTAAACCACTTGTTCTTATTCCTGTGTACTTCCCTATTGTTCCACTGTGCATATAGCATTCAGCTTCCTGAGATACGTACATTAAATGGTTGAATAATACTAAAAGAGATCTCATGTGTCTAGTTGAAAGATCTTTCTCCCCAAGAGTATTTGGTTTGTTATCTAAAGAATTCTTCATCTGATGGCTCTGTTTGTGTGTTTCTGTTTTGTCACTGTAATAAAATTCCTTTTCAGGATCGCATTGTATCAATGACACTTGATAAGGAATATGATGTCGCCGTGGAAGCCATTCGATTAGTCACGCTAATACTTCAGTGAGTATTTTTCACAACCAGTATGTTCCATTTGAAAGTTACCTAAGCCAGTAATATTTAGTTGATTAGATTTCTTTGCTTGTGTAATGACGTATCTGTTACTTTAGACTTAGTATGAGGTTGAACTGAGTAAATAATAATATGGTCCTGAAGCTAAAACAAGATTTCCAACTCATGAAAATAAAATAAGCAAAGTATAAAAATGTATGAATGTATTGAGACTATTAGCACATCCGTTATTGTGGAAGAATGCCAAAGGGTATTTATACCTTTTGCCAATGGCAAAATGATTGTCCTCCCCAAAACAAGTCTCTGTGGGTTACATTTGATGAAATAACTCCAACAGTAACTAAGGAAGGTTCCACTGTTAGGAGACTTGAATACCTGTCAGACAAAGCTGAAAAGACAATCATCTGGTAAATAAGCTGTCAGGGAAGAGATGCTACATTCCACACCTGTGTTTGGGTTATGTGGAGGTTGCAGTAGTAGCTTGTAATTTTAAACTCCTGGTCATTCAGGAGACATGCTTCCAAGCCCCCAGCTTTTCTTACATATATGCAGTGGCTTCTCTGAGGCAAAAATCACCCCACACACTGGCCATTTGAATGAGCCTGCCCACAGCAGCCCCGTGAGTGTACTGCTGGAAGAGCACTGCTAAGCTTTTATCATATATTCAGTAAAAACTATGTTAAAGAAAATCTGTTATAGGAACAGATGCATAGAATTTGTGCATCATACTTCACACCTAGTGGCTCCACTTTGAAGAATGTTTTGGGGCATTATTTGGATGAAAGATTAGACTAGCCTTTCCTCTTAGTAAAGAAGTCTGGACTTCATTTTTTTATTTATGAGTCTTTCTGGTTTATAGATATTAAACTTGCAATATTAGGAAGAATGGAAATCTTGTACTGTTAATTTTTAAAGCAAATATAACAAATATCATCACAAATGAGATGTAGAACTCCTCTATTTCCTACATTATTATCAATGTTTGGAGACACAGTAAGATTTTAGATCAGAAATTATCCAGAGCACTTTTTTTTCCCCCATCCTGTTTTTTCTTTGGTTGCATGATGAAAACATATCTAATTGCATTTAGCACCAGAAGAACAGGGGTCGTGTTGAACAGCACAGGGCAGTATTCTTACAGGTATCTGGAGCTCAGAAACTGCAGAAGCCCTAGGTACGTCATTTACCCAAGACAAGAGTAAAAGGTGTCTCGTTCTTGTCAATAAATAAATACAGAAAATGAACTTTTCATCATCTTTTGTCCAGCTCAGCAGGATATGATCAGATTCAGTTCCTGAATGTTGAAAATGAAGTCTGTATCTAGCACAATAACTTCTAGAAAAGTGATAGACAATTTATTGTAACAGCATTACAGTAATTCTGAATGCACACTGTGATTATGTGTTGATTTGATTGGTAGGTGCACAGTGCCTGCTGTGTGTCCACACTTGGCATAATTTGGCTTAGTTTTCTAGTGCCTATATCCAGAGCATTTCTGTGCCTTCTCCCCTTGCTGAAGAAGTTTTATCCATCTGGAAGTTTTAGCAGCTGGAATTTGGAATATTCCATCCTACTTTACTTAACAGGCACCTCCTGCCCCACATGCACACAAGAACATATGGACTGTGGGGTGAAAAGACTTGACTGCTGATAATGGAGTAGACCAGGAGTCTGAAGCGGGTTTTCCCAATCCTGAATTTGAATACTTGATAAATGAAAACCTTTGAAAGCAAACAGACATTGCTATAGAAGTAAATAACTTTAAGCAAGCAACTTGTGTAACATTGTAGGGGTTTAGTTTATTAATAATGTTTGATAATGAGAGTTTGGCATCTTGCATTATGTGCATTGCAGTTGATGTGAAGGTGTAAGTATTAGGCAGGGCAATATTTGTAAGCAGTGATGACATTTGGTTTTTTTTTGTCATTATTTTATATAGCTACATAGATAAAACTAGGAGAAGGAAATCAAATAAACTTTCAGGCTTACAGGCCCTTTAAATATTTCTATATTTGGAAATCAAACCAAAGAGCCTTGAAGTCAGTGTTCACCCATTTAGGATTTTATATGAAGGAAGTCAATTTTATAGCTGTCAAAATTAAGTCATGGGAGGTGAGGGAATTGAAATTAAACATTAGTTTTAGTTCAGGTGTTACTTTCTGACTCTTTCAGTGGCAGCGAAGAAGCTCTGTCAAATGAAGACTGTGAGAATGTTTATCACTTGGTGTACTCCGCACACCGGCCTGTTGCAGTAGCAGCTGGAGAATTCCTTCACAAAAAGTAAGTTATCGGTTGCCCTGATATAAGATCAGATTTGTGAATGCTTTCTAGAAGGTGTAAGATCAAAAGGCAAAGTAGCAATAGAGTGAATTATCCCAATTTAGCAAATCAGAAATTTAATTTAAAACAGAGGCTTATTCTCTTGTTTAAATTCAAGGCCTAAAGACTTGAAGAAACTGAATTTTTTCTTCCTCTAGAATTCAGACAACTTTTCCCAAGTCCTGAAGGGCTAAATATACAAAGGCTGTATAAACTTCTAAAGTTGGTTCACAATCTGCAGCTCTCACTGAGTTACTGTTGTGATAATATATATAGGGCCTATACATCCCTGATGGTATTAAAAATCATTGCTGTAACTGTAATGTAGGCACATCTGAGAACTCTTTAAGCTAGAAAATTTGAGCATTGAGAGTAGTTTGGAGTTAGCCATGCATCAGGGAATGCAATGTAGAATATATAATATACCTGAAAAAAAGCCCTCAAACAATTGACTGGTGGTTTGCTTTATCCTTTATGGTACCTGAGGTTAGTTGTTTAATGGGATGTCAGGTTTGTTTGTACCATCTTTCAGTCAGTATGACCACAGTGAAGATATAACCTTAGTTCTCAAGGCACAGGTGGAATAAGTTCTACCATTATTATAAGACTTGGTAAGTTAAAAATGCAGAACTATACAAATGATGGAAATGCATAAAACTGTGCAAAATATTTCAATATAAATATGTTTTGGGGAGAGTTTTCCTGTGTGAAATTCTTCCAGCCCTATGACTTGAAGACTCTGAAGATAAATTCATCTCTTCATACCCTCTTTCCCTTGAAAGAAACAGCTTGAGATACTTCCACTGTGTTTATGAACAAATCTACTATATTAATAATGAATGCTTATCATATTGCAGAATTGAGATTTGTTTTGATAAACATGATAACTCCTTTTGCTTATTTTTAGACTGTTCAGCAGACATGATCCCCAAGCTGAAGAGGCTCTAGCAAAAAGGAGGGGGCGAAACAGTCCAAATGGAAACCTTATTAGAATGTTGGTTCTTTTCTTTCTTGAAAGTGAGGTAAAAAATATTTTTTAACCTTCATATGTTTAACAAAACCTGGAACTTAACTAGTGACTTATCAACATACAGTAACAAGTTGTCTTTCCTTTCCTTTTTTTTCATAATCCAAGAAATACTCTTATGTCCTTTACCCTGCTCCCCAGTTCCTTGTCCATCAAGCAAATTCAACTCAAAATCTTTGTGGTTTATCTTGCTCTTGCACGTCCCCACTGTACTCAGTACTGCATTGCTGGTAGTACGGTGGCTACCAGGATTCATTGCTACATAGAAATGTTACTGGTTCTTTTTTTTAAGATAGCCATGTAAGGAGTGTGCCTCTGGAGTTATCCATTATGAAGTAAAATAATTTGAATGAGGAAGGAACAAAAATCTCAAATTATGATTCGAATCATAGTGTAATTCAGAGTGGAAAAGACCTGAAGGTCATGAGCTCAAAGCAGAAGCAGCTGTGAGATTCAGTGATGTTGTTCAGGGCTTTATGCAGTTGCATCTTGAAAACATTGGAGGACGGAGACTGCAGGCATGTGTATGATGACATAAAGCGTTTGAAGAACACCTTCAGGATGGGATCTTGCCCATAGTTTCTGTATGTGGCATATATGGGAAGTTCTGTTCAGGTGGGGTATGGCAGTGGAGTGGAGGAAAACTTGAGAAGATAGACTGTCAGGTATAGGATGCTCTAAAGACAGAGGGGGGGAAAGGTTTAAAAATGCTATATTTAATTTGGTAATAAATAGTTGGTAAAGAAAGACTGAAAGAAAGGAATGACAGAAGGGACAGTAATATGTTTTATGTAAAAAGCAAAAGGAAAGATACTGCAATTGGGTATTTTAATTGTTATGAAGCCTTGAACAAGAGACTTGATTGTGAGAATGAAAAGAAACACAATCAGAGATGTGAGAAGGGAGGATAACATTTAGGTACAGTGTTAATATTACATTTTTTAGAAATACTTTATAAACCTGCATGTTAAGTCTGGATAAAATGTCATGATTTGTGTGAGCCTTTGGTCTGCTTTCTGAATGTATTTTTAATTCCAACTTCTTAAAAATTTAGACTATAGTAGATCACTGTGTTTTGCCCACAGCTATCAGGAACAGACAAGTAGGTAAATGTACTGACACCTTCTTCCCTGCATTCTTTAGAAGTTTTCCAGTTAAGTAAATCAGTCCTGCATCTGGCAGCAAATCAGAACCGTACATTATGCTTGTCACTTTTTGTTAGTTGTTAAAAGATCAGTTTATAAAACAATGGAAACTTGAGGATTGTTTTTTTCACTTTACAACAGTTGCGTTAGTTCAGATAAGAATATTTTTTTGCAGTTAGTGTTACTTCTATACCCCCTGACATCAGTGGGATTTCTGCTACTGTTTTCTGAGCGTGTTGTAGCATGTATGAAAAGTAACTGCCTGTTTGGAAAGAATATCTTACAACTCTCTCTTAGTCTCATGTCTCACAATCTCTCCCTTTTACAATGCAGTAAGAAAGTGAAGAAACTTAAGTTTACAGCTCCTATGTCAAAACTCCCAAGAAAGACTTTTCACAAACAAGCTGCTTTATGGAAAAAGCTCAATTTGGATTTATTCCTCTTATTATTAAGACATAACCCCATTGTCATGCAGTTGTATCATTCAGTTTGAAGACCACCTTCCAGAGTTAGTTTCAAACTGAATTTTCTTTCTGACTAATGTTAAGATTAAATGCCCAGGACACTCTCTGTGGCTGAATGATTGTGAAAGCTGAAGAACTCCTGCTTGTACCAGAATGCTGTACTGATGGTTGCTTTGGATTTTCTAGTTGCACGAACATGCAGCCTATTTGGTGGACAGTTTATGGGAGAGCTCTCAAGAGCTGTTGAAAGACTGGGAATGTATGACAGAATTGCTCTTGGAGGAGCCAGTCCAAGGAGAAGAAGGTATTTGTTTAACCTCTATACTTCATTGATATTTTGCAATGTTGTTAATTATTCCTTAGAAAGATGTATCACTTTGGATAATGGAGGTATTTATGTTGTGGTTTGTTTAGAAAGCATATTTGAAGAAGAGTTTAGTTTATCCATTTTTAATGAACTTGGCTTCAAAAGCAGCATTTTTTACTCTTATTTTTAATCTTGTGATGTCTGATGTACTGTGGTTCCCTAATACTAAAAGCTAGGACTTCTTGTCTGAATGTTTTAGTAACTAGTGTATATGTGAACGTTTCAATAAATGAAATAGCTAATACTGTTTTGAATAAACAAGCACTTCAGGTGGTATTAATAAGATATAATACTTTTCCAGACAATATTAAAACTAATGAATTCTCAAGAGAAAAAAAAATCAGGAGATTCTCTCTCCATTAGTTATGAATCTCATTTCTCTAATGATAGGTCTGTGTGCACAAGGTAGCCAGGGAGGCTGGTGACAGAGTCCTGAATGGTAATGAGTGTCACTCAAGCTCCTTCATAATCCTTCAGTGTTCTCCTGCTTCAGGGACCTTCAGAAGGGTTAAGCAATTGAAAAACCGATGTACTCTTACTGCTCCCTAGCATGATCCGCTCATCAGTCAGTGTTTCAAAATCTGACCTTTTGATATCCACCTGCTCCAGTTGTGACATTTATATGGTAATGTCTGTAGGCAATTAAGCCAAACTTAGGCACTTTGGTTCTTTGTTTTTCTATAGCCTAGTGGGGTTTGATCCTCTAGATGTGGCAAGAATTACTTCCCAAAGAACTGAAATAATACTTCATGACAGCAAGAATATTTTATAAGGAAGTAACAGTGAACAGGCAGTAGCTCTCTGTCATCTATGACACTTCATTTTACATGTCCCTTCATAGGTCCTTTTTTCAGACTACACTTCTCTGGACTTCTTTCATTTTTGCTGTATCCACTGTGAGATGATGTGTATGGTAATTGAAAGAGCAGGCAAGAAAACCTTGGTGTTATAAATGGGACAAAATCACATCGTCATTGTTCCCTGTGTTTACAGCTGCATTCACAGTTTTTTGGTCTTCAAGATGTCTTGCACACACATCAGAACTGACGTTTCTTGTTCTTTTCCATCCACAGCAATGTCTGACCGGCAGGAGAGTGCTCTTATTGAGTTGATGGTGTGTACAATCAGACAAGCTGCTGAAGCACATCCTCCAGTAGGCAGAGGCACTGGCAAGAGAGTAAGTGGTGCTGCAGTAGGTAGCTTAGACCTGTGTGTGTTACTATAGTAACATAGAATTTTTCTACAATGCCACATTTTGACATTTTTAAATTAGATTTTTATAATTGGTGTTTCCTGTTTCATGTGGAAGTTTTTGAAGAAAAACCGTAGAAATTCTGGATGTGTAGAAATTTCTGGATGTGTTTGGGGGTTTGTTTGTTTGATTTTGGATTTTGCATGGCCAAGTGAAGTAAATTTATAGCATGAAAAACTTTTCTTATGATGTTTTAGATGTTGTTTTTATCATACCCCTGGCTTACACTTATGATGTATCCACATCTGCAGCCCTTCATGTTAAATCTAGATTAGAATTGGAAGTTCAGAGTTTGGGATCAGAATAAGATTACCTCTCACTGTCTTCCATGAAAAGGAATGTGCTGCTAATATGGATGTAAAATTTACACATAAAATATTTACACATACACACACCAAAAAAACCCAAACAAACAAACCAGTATGATCATCGTCAGAACAAAAAGCTGAGCGTTTGTGCAGTTTCCACCCTTGGCAGTTTCCCAGACCTGACTGGAGAAAGCCTTGAGCTGGCGCTAATTTGAGCAGGATGAGTTAGACTGGGACCAGCCTGAATGTATCTGTGGTTTTATGTATCTGTCCTCTTTGTCCCCTTCCACTGAGTACCCTAAAAAATGTAAGAACTTGACATTCTGGACATAATGCAGTCTTTCATTTATTTTATAGCTGCCTCTTTCATTTATTTTATAGTGACTGTTGGGGGATCAGTGGCAGTCCATTCCTAACGCTGGGCTTACACTTTTAAGCATTTCAGTGTGAGTCACAAGGTCAGGGAGATAACAGGCTTTCAGCTGTATTCTCCATAAATACAGCATCCATGTTCCAAAAGACTCTCAGCTTCTCAAGCATATTTCCCTGGTTTTTGGCAGTGCCCCTTTTATTTAGATGACTAAAGGTTAGACTAAAATGAAATAAACCCATGAGAACATTTGATACTTCTGTTAGTCTCTGTTCTGGATAATCATAACTAGTTTATTAAAGAAAGCCACAGACTTAATGAAGGTGAAATCTGGAGACAGATTTGGCATTTTTTTTATTGCTAAACTAAATGCATTTACTTTGCTTCTTAATTTTTATGTGGCAAAGCAGATTAGCCTCATGTCCAGAAACCATATCCCAGGAAAAGCTCCAAGAAACCATCAATTTAAACATGCCTTATGTACTTTAATTTATAAAGCGTATTCTAAGAAAATCCCAATTTATTAGAACATTTCAGAGTTAAGGGGGAAATCTGTGAGAGCTCTTACTGAAATTTACACGAGCATGTATTATCCTTTGTTACCAAAACAGTGTTGTAAGCACAAGTTAACTGTGTTTTGTCTGGAGCTGCAAATTGTAGCAGACAAAGCAACCTTTAAATTTAGCAAAATTTTCATGTTTGTATTTTCAGTTTGGAGCACCAAATAACATCAGTATTAGCTTTCCAGGTATTTTTTCTACCTCAAGTTCTACCTACAGTTCAATTCCCTGAAGTTCAGCAAATCACTTAGTCTTAGATTTTTCAATAGCTCTATTTCTTCAAACCTTAAGAAAACACTTAAGTAAAATAAACTCTGCCTTCTGCAGGGTGATCAGAAGATCCTCAAGATCACCCTAGGGACCCAGATTAATTCACAGAACCATTGAGTAGCAGTATTTGGTCACCAGAGTATGATTGGGTTGTTAGGGGTGGGAGCTTGACTCGCCAGCAGCCTTTGCTGGCACAGGCTGTGCTGTGCTGCAAGTTGGTACAGGACTTGTCATTGCTGCTCTGTGTGTCCAGCTGTCTGGAAGTGGTTCCTTAGCTGGGTTAGAAATCTGTTCCCCTACACTTCCATGTTTGGTTTGGATTCCTGCTGACACAATAGGCTACCTGTCATCCAAGCACATGTTTTATTTCCAGCTGTTTCTCCTCACAGAGGGATGTAGGTATGACATTTAGCTTCTGCTTCTTTTCAGTTAGATCATGAGTTGTGGGATGGTAACTACAGGAATCTCTGACTTGTCAGTAGAGGTTTGTCATGTTCTGATGATCTCACTAGCATATTGTCCATGTTGAAATGGGAGCAGATTTCTAATTATGCACTCACCTTCTTGTGAAATAGTTCCTTCTCTGACTTCAGCTCGTAACCCTTACTGTGCAGTCTGGTAGCTTTGCTATACATAAATCATTAGCTAACTTTAGTATTTTATTACCATTATTTGTTTTCAAAAGTATTCTCTCCTTTTCTGAAGCCAAGAAGCCAGACCGAAGCTTTCATGAAGCATGCTGTTTTGATTGTCTCGCTATTCACTGTTTCAAGGTGGTTTTGCTATGACAGCATTAGTAGCTTCAGTTTATCTGTCACTGAAATTTGTAAATGAGTTCTGTGAACTTGGATGTATGTTCTCACTGAGAATGACATTCCAGTTTAGAGATGAGGCCATAAATCTGCTAATGAAAATCACTGTTACAGTGTGGTTTTGGTTTGGTTTTCTTAATTATACTACAGTTTGCCCCAAGGTCTTACATTAACACTTTGTTTAATGTGTGAAATCTAGACTTCAATTCACTTGAAAGCAATAGCAAAACTTCCACTGACTTGGGTTATATTTGGATTTTAATCCTAAAAAAATATGTATGTGTCGAGACAATATCATGCTGGATGATACAGTATTTTTCTTTTCAATCACGGACACATGGTCCTCCCATTTAATTGCTCCTTAGTCCAAATGTGTTTGAGATTTTTATTCCCTCCTCTTTTGATTTATTAAAAATATACTTGCATGGATTTTCATTTGCAATACAAACCTTAGAAAAATGAATTAGTGGTTTATTCAGAAATGGTATTTACTTTAGTTATTTTTGATCACTTGCAGGTCTTGACAGCAAAAGAAAGAAAAACTCAGATAGATGACAGAAATAAATTGACTGAGCATTTCATTATTGCACTTCCTATGTTGCTATCAAAGGTACACTTTTCAACCAAATAAATCTCACACTGGTATTTACAACTGTCTTTAAACTTTTTCATTCTGTAGTGTGGGTGTTTATTTTTACTTCACTGTTGTTTTTGTTTTGTTTCAATGATATTCTAGTATTCTGCTGATGCCGAGAAGGTTGCAAATCTCCTGCAAATCCCTCAGTATTTTGATCTGGAAATCTATAGCACAGGCAGAATGGAAAAGGTATGGTACATTGGGCAAGAAATCTGGTTGCATTCAAGTACCTGTTTGTTATTCCAGTCACATAGTACTGTGCCTTCATTTGGTGTGTTAGTCATCTAATCTTGATTTGGTGTATTATTTGAATGGCTACTTCTATGAGCTCCATTGTTCAGGTAAGGTGAAAGCTGAACTTCTTTTCTGATCTACAGCATCTGGATGCCTTACTGAAGCAGATTAAGTTTGTTGTGGAAAAACACGTGGAATCGGATGTTCTCGAAGCCTGCAGCAAAACTTACAGCATACTCTGTAGTGAAGAATACACAATCCAGAACAGAGTTGACATAGCCCACAGCCAACTTATTGATGAATTTGTGGATCGATTCAACCATTCTGTAGAGGATCTACTGCAGGAGGTTTGGATTTTTTATTTTTTTTAATTAATTTAGTGAGGCTACTTAACATACACTGATAAATTGCAGGAAAACACTCCTACAAAGTCATGAAATTATCCGTCTGAAGATGTACTGCTGCAGCAACTATTTCATAATTTTTTGAAGATATATCTCCATGTAGAAAAATCCATGCACTGGCCATTAAGCCTGAAAAGCACTGATGCTGTAAAACAAAGAGCATGGGACAATCTTGCTTCTAAAAATACAGTCTGGTATTTAAACAGTCCACATAAAAAAGTAAATGCATGAAGGGGTGATAGCTGATGAAAAATGCAGAGAAAGGTGCATTTACATTAACACTTATGGTGATTCCAGCGGTCCCAAATGGATATGCAGGCAGCAGAATGGAGATTGGATTATGTCTTGAATGAGAGGATTTATTAAAATATTTATAAGCATATTGAAAGAGCTCTGGAAAGAATTAAATAAAGATACAGATCTGAAACCTGGAGGTAGCTGGGATTTACTTGTAGAATTTATCCTTTGACATGCATAAGACAGAATACATTAAATAAGAATAGAAGCCTTACTCATTTTTTCTTGCTTTAGATCAGTTTAACTTTGTGTAGTACTACTTAATTTGTTGTCATTCCTGCACTTTTTAAACGTAACTTAAGGGCTGCATAGATCTTCTTTCTTCACTACTTCTAGTCATGTACTGCATTATGGCAAATACATTCAATTTTTGATGTACATTTATAGAAAGTTAAGCCACAATCTCTATTTTAGAATTGCATATTAAAGAAAATAAGCTTTTTTTTCTATAAGTAATATGCCACATACAGGCATACTGTATATATGCCTTGTCACAGTGCAGAGTAAATGCAATCTCTTCTGTTGCTGTAGGAACATACATAACTAAAAAAAGGCAGCACATGCAGAGGCAGTCACTCCACAGCCCAAAGGAGTTAATGCTCCACTGTACATTCTTTGATAGAATACATTTACTTTCCTGTCTACCTGTCTGCCATTTTATATATGCTTCCTCATAAACTTTTGAACAGAACCTGAAAAGACATTCCAGAATTTGTGCCACTTCTCTGCCCATCTGTGTGTGGCAAGGGAATACTTTCAGCTAGTGCCGCATTATATGCCTTAGCCATCTGTTCTAATAGTTGTGGATTTTTGAAGTTCTTCACCTCTGGCTAACAGGACCAAAAACTCCAAGACAAAAAACCTTGGGAAATCTGTTGCTGACTTAGGTAGCTAAAAGGGCTAAAGTTGGACTGCCAGCACAACGATCAAGCTTCTGGCACTATATGCAGGGACATATCTCCTATATTGCTTCTCCAAACCTGGCTCTTGGAGAATCCTCAGCTTTTGTCTCCACACCCAAGCTCAAATCAGCAAAAAACATCTCATTTTCACTGCTTTGCCTTAAGATGGAAGAAAGTTCCTGTGTGTTTTTTCAAGAATCAGTTAAGAAGCAAGTGGACTCTCAGTTCTTTGACACTGACTTGACATTTCTGTTACACTGTCTTGTTATAAGACAATGTGAATATGTCTCCCTTTAACTTTTTCTCATAATTTTATCTTCGAACTTCTCCAGTGCAAATGCCATGTTCGTTGTCTCTGGAGACAGTCATGTAACAGCCTGCCATACAGCAGCTGCTTTTTCTCTGTCCTAACCATTCTCCTTCACACAACAGCTTTGAAGAGGAGTCAAGACAGGAACTAGTCCTTTAGTTCTGTCAGCTCCTTTTCTGTCATCTACGTACACTTCTGGAAGCCAGCAGTCCAGTTAGTGTTGGGTTTTGTTTACTATAGCATCAGTACTCTTGTTCTTGGATCCTCTAATCTGAGGAGATTCAGTGCTGTTCTTCCCTTTGCTACCTCCCAGTCCCTAGCTTTGTATTTTCAGAAGCCCTTCTTACGGAGTCCTTTTCTACAGGCAGTATGTCCTCTGGGCCTCAAAGAACCATATTTGTTTCATCACTACAAGCGGTAAAGATGAAAGGAGATTTGAAATCTCCAGCCCACATTTCAGATCAATTATGCCAGCAAAGCATTTAGGTCCAGCTGGTTTAGACTAGGTTTACATGAACATTGAGACAGTTCAGAAAACATTACATATTTTAGGTACACTGTATGGGTCTGCTGTCCTGTCCTCTCTCTTTCTGAAAGTTTTTGAAAGGTCCCTCCAGCCTCAGGTTTCACTCAAGGGGAATCAGGTGAGAGCAGTGACATGGTGGAATTCATAAATTAATTCCTATCAGACTTCTCAGGAGAAATGAACTAAAGAAAAACCTTTTTTTGCTTCAGTTTTCCATTATTACTAACTGTTGTTGAATCAGAAAGCCAGTAACTGCTTATTCCCACTTTGTTTCCCGTCGCATCTCTTTGCTGGTGGCTTCTCTTAAAGCAGTACTCCAGTGCAAAAAGCCCTGAAGGGTGCACTGAAACTACCAGGTAGAGAAAAAAGGAAGGTTCCTTCCTCATGTAGGAACATGGGCCAGTGATACAAAAATACTTATGTGTCTCCTTCCTTTACCCAAATTGGGAAGGAGTAGAGAAATGCAATCATGGGGTCACAATCTTTGGTAATTAACTTGCGTGAGAGAGGGTTGAGTACTGAGAATTTCAGAGAAAAGCTGTGTCTGAAGGTCATATGAGAAGTACAGAATTAAGAGGTTTAGATTGCTAAGGACAAGGGCGTGTGGAGGTCAGGCGTGACATTAAGAAAGATGTGGAGACAAAACCAAGGCAAAAGTAGGAGAAAGCAAGAAAGAAAATAGCAGTAGCAAGGAGTTAAAATTTTGGCATTTCTCATATTTATTTCTGGGTGATACTTGGTAGAATAACTGATTTTAGTTAGTCTATTTCATCATTTTAAAGAGATTTAAAATTAAAAAAATGTACATACTTGTACCCATGTAAGTGTCCCACTGCTTTGTGGCTTCCCACTAGGTTGATAAGAGAAACATGCTTTGACAATTCCATCAGAAGGCAGGATAAATGTCTTAATTGTTAGGCTTTGAGATGGAAGGAAAAAAAAAAGATCAAAATAAAATGGAGAATTGTTGTAAATGGGTTTCTTGTTTCAGAAAGTTGCTGGAAAAAATAAGTTTTGAAAGTAACCTTATTTCCACTTTTTCACTAAGAGAATGTGCTTTTTAGTTTGCATAAAATATTAAGATAATGGTATTTTAAAATTCGAGAAAGAAAAAATTAAATGAAAAGTTTTGACTTAACTGTGCAGTATTCATTCTTGGACTGTTGTCTTCCCAGATCTGCAAAATCTAAATTTAAAATAAAACACCTTCCATTCAGTGCTGAATGTATGTCAGTCTGTGCACACAATGGGATTGTCATGTGTTATGGTGTGTAACACAGTGAACAGCAATGAAGGATATGTAAAGAAAGACATTTTTCCACTGATGATTTTAAAAAACTTGCTGTTGGCATTTGCCAGTTTCTGGTGTGCAGGAAGGCAGGCATTTATTTGGCTTTATTCTTGTGGCACATCCATCAGCTTATGGTTAGACCTGATGGTTCAGTCCCTTTTGTAAAATATGGCAGAACTCAGATTTTATTCTCGGGAATGATTTCTAGTGCTAGAGGGTAGTAGTTTGAGTATTAACACAATGATACTGCTGAATATTGACAGATGATCGTGTTTATTTCCTGGGGCTGTGCAGTGGTTCTTTAAATAACATTGTCATGGAATCCAGATTAAAATAATTGGAAAATTTGGAGTCAGTGTTGCTGTCAGCATAAACCCTTAAATAAATCTGTTCCTCCCCATGCAATAATGTACTCTGCTGGCTTACTGAACTCTATTAATGGATTTCCTTTAATTGTCAGGGAGAAGAAGCTGATGATGATGACATCTACAATGTGCTCTCCACATTAAAGAGATTAACGTCTTTTCACAAGTAGGTCTTTGTTGTTTGTTTTTTTCTCAAAAATTCACTATGTAAATTTTATCATTTACTGAAATTGGTAAATCAGAATCAGCTGATGTTTAGTGTTAAGAAATGGTAAAATATGTGGCCTGAAATATGAAACAAGAGATTGATGATGGTGGTATTTGTCAGTATAATTGTTTGAATTAATCTGAGTCCTTGCTTAGTTAATGTCATTACTTTTACAGATTTCATTTGCAATGGGCATACCACCCTTTGCACTAAATGCTTTCATGCCTATGAGTGTCTTACTAAATGTCATACTCCTCTGCATGACAAACAGTCAATGCACAAGGGATGCTTGTCATCTCTGGCACCAGTGGATGCTGGCCAAATCTGTGATTTGAGCCTCAGTTTAGGAGAGCCTGACAGGAAGCTGGTTCTCTGTTTCACAATGTCCTTGAGTTACTTGTCATCAAAATTGTAGAAATAAGTAGCAGTAATATAGTAATGATAATGGTGAGAGTCTGGAAGATGTGTTCTTTTCCTGAAAAAATGCTGGGAATAGTTTCTAGTTGAAATCTTGGTGAAGTCTATCTGTGAGGGTTGCACAGAAACTCCTTCACTAAGCATGAACCAGCTCAGTGGAACCAGGAAGCAGCTTTTCAGGTTCGTGCTGCTCTCAGACTTATGGGCACCCTCATAACTTGCAGAGCAACATGGAAAATTTCACTTGAACTGTGAATTTCAGAGCATAGCACAAAGACTTACTCTTCCCTTCAGTCTATCAATTGTAGGAAATAATTGCTCGTGATTAATGTGTAAGAAAGCTTCATATGCAGCAAATTATTTCTTCCTTATCACAAGATCTGAGAGGATTTGCTTCTGCCACTTCTTTTATACAAATTAGTTATAGTGATTTCATATCTCTTTTCTTACTGTGCTTAGTCTTCATTTACCCTGAATTCTGTGTTGCATCATTGCACAAAATGGTTCTGAAATACCTACTCTTTGTTTCCATTCAACAAGAGTCCCACAGAGATCATTAAATCGTTACTAATTTCCATAGTGCAGCAGGCTGACACATGTGCAAATTAGATTTTCAGTCTCCCTGGTAACATACTGGAGCCACTTCTGCCATTCCTGAGAGGACTGGTGAAAAGCCACAGTTCATATCCAAGAAAGAAGCACAAATCTTAAGGCTTTTCTGAGAGTCTCCCATATATATTTTTTCCTTTAGGGTTCCAAATCTCTAGAGAATTGATTCAGACTATAAAGAAAACTTAATAGAATAACAAGACAAATCGGGGTCAGGGGCATCTACCTTCATCTTCAAAAAACAGGCAAGAGAAAAGAATAAAATTTGAAGAGCAGCTGTGTATCATTTCTCAGCTGATTTGTTATTTACTATTATAGTACAATGGGAATTTTTAATTAATATCAGTTTGCATATAAAGAAGTAATGAAATCTTTTCATTACTGTACTGAATGTTACATCTGATGTGATTTCTTTGTCAAAAGAAACTGTCATACCATCTGAGACAGAATTTTTGCCAACCTTTAGCTATGAGATTAGGATCTTCAATTCAAAACTTGCCTTGAGCATTCTCATCTCAAAGACGAGGGACTGTTGTCTGATACTGTCATTGTCTGTCATCAACTGGGAGCCAAAAGAAATTGAATTAGTGGAAGAAGTTGAAATTGCAAGCTAACAACTGATACTTTTCAGATCTTCCAAAAGTGCACTGATGAAGTAGCTGCTGAGGCTTTGAAAATAGACAAGTCCCTCTCTTCCAGTGAGAGAAGCCTCCTCTGTACCTTATCTGTTGCTGCTTGTTCATATTTTAGGAAAAAGAAGCTGAGCAAGGTAGAAAAAAAAACATCGTAAGGGCTTATCAGAAAAGCATTACAGACCAAAAAGCCTCTGTACTGAGATTTCCCAAGCCTGAACTAATCCTGTTTCTGAGAGGGTTGTGACAACAAATGGCTCACAGCAGAAATTTTAATTCGTGTCTTTTCATCAAACATGGATATTGGAATTTCACTACAAATGAAATTCATCATTACAATGTTTCCCTCCTTTTCAAGTTTTCAGAACACAATAATACATTTTCTTGAGGTCTTCTGAATAGAACACCTGGATTATATACTCAGGCTTCCATTTTTTTGCCAGTGTCACACTGATATTTATAGCATTTTTTTCTGTCCTTAAGTACATGGAAACAATTTTTCTATACTGAAATACAGAAATATATATTTGACTCCAGTCAACTTAAGCTTACACACATAACATATCAGCACTGTGCAGTTTGTATGCTGCAATATATCAGCCTTTCTTATTTAATTACTTCTATTAATAAGTACAGCTTCTCTCACTTTGTGCCTCTTTACAAAGAGAAGCAGTTTTGTGGGTGGAGAGATCACCTCTTCAAGAAGGAATTTTTCTAAGGTGCTTCTTGCCATACTTCAGAAACACTGTGGGACTGGTACCTTTCCTTCATCTGCCTACTTTCTAACAGAAACATGCCCCAGCAGACAGTGCTATCTATAGGGACAAAAATAAACCCTTAATAGATGTTTGGCCTTGTTTTCTGCAATCTGTGAAGACTCTCAGACATGGAAGGGACTATTAGAAAATTCTGTGTTGTGTGAATTTTCATTCTATGAGCAGCTTTGTCAATCTGAACCTATGTGGAGAATTGTGTTTTGTCCAAGGTTATAACTATCATTTTGGTTGCCAAGTGGTTTGAAGGAGACAAAGCTGTACCAGAATGTCTAAATATAATGTGGTGGCTCTTCTTTAAGGAATTTTATTTTGAAAAAGCCCTATGCAAATTATATAGAGTTAGAACTTCTCAGTTTTGAAACCTAAGCAGCTCTTCCTGAGGTCAGCTGTAAGGCTGAGAGCTCAGAATGCCCCCAGCTGCCAGGCCAGTGGGACATCCCCCCTGTGACAGCTGCCTGACATGGAGGGCTCTAAAATGAAAAGGCAGAAATGAGACAGTTTTTTCCTTTTGTATTCTCTGTAGGATAATCTATGCTGATATCTGCCTCTGCACACCGAGGAGATTTTACTGCTTTAATTACAGCGCTGTAATTAAGGAGGTACAACTCTGCCTTGCTAGCAACCCTGTGATTTGCTGAAGCAGCATCTATGTACTTAATATCACTATTCAGAGTCAGTTTTCTGACAGCCTGTAATTTATCTATGAAACATTTTATTTTCATACCTTGAAGACCATCCAGAACCTAAAGAGGGGGAGTATTTTTACTTTTTTGTTTCCTTTTGATTAAGTACACCTATTGTTCTATTCATGGATTTGAATTAGGAGTCAAGGTGCACCTTGCCTTAATAACACAGCCCTAGAGTACACACTTCACTTGCTCTCAGCACAAGGACATTAATTGTTATGTTTTCTGTGAAACTTTTATCAGTGAAGTTTTCCAGGGCTAACACGCTCCAGAGCAGGAGGCATTTTATACTATATGTTTCAACAGGATCTAGGTCCTCCCGATCTTGAGTTCAACCTCTGTCCATTTTGGAACTAGGGAATTATTCTTTCTGGCTGAGGAGGGTAGTTAATTATTTAAATAAAGTCAGGCAGCTCCAAAGCAGGGCAGACACTAAAGGGTAGGAAAAGAGAGCATATCTTAGTGATCAAGGTACTGGAATGAAAGGGAGTCAGATGCAAGAGACTGCTTTATCTAATTAAACTAGCCAATTCAGTCTGAGTATCCCTTCTTTCAGGTGAGTATTTTAATCACGATGTTTCTGAGGTGGCTTACTCTTTTATAAACATATTGTAAACTGTTTCAAATTATCTCAGTTTAATTCCACTGCAGAAAAGTATTAACCGTAATTTCTTTTGTGAGAGAGAATTTTTTACTTTTGGGCAACCTGATGGTTTGTAATTTTTTCTGTATTTTTCAGTCCTGTATTAAAAAAACTGTATCATAAGCTGTTGAGGTCTCTGAGACTGTAGAATATGTGTTGTTAATATCATTTGTATTCCTCTCACTGGTGAATCATGTTGGTACAATTGAAACTTGAAACAAAGAATAGGGGGTGGCAACTAATATCTCTGTCTCCATATGGGTATTTTATGCTGTCTTTAGGTATTTCAGGATATTTAGTGTCTAGTGATAATTTATTTTATCTTTCTCCAAGTTACGCGGCAGAAAAATATGTAACTTAATTTTGCTTAAAGCCATTTTTACTCAGTATGGAGTGTTAGAGGTTAGCCATAGTTTCTGCTGCTATACCAGAGAAGTGTCTTCTGGCATTCTGTCAACATTTAAAACCAAAGACAAAAGATGTTTTAGAGGCAACACTGAGAAGGATCTTGTAGCTTAAGTAACCTTTAAAGATTTATGGTATGCAGAGGGTTCATCTCTTCTGTACAAAAATCCCATGTAGTAAAATATTTTTCCACAATTATCAGAAAGCCTGACTTTTGCTTGTAGCATGGTGTGAACTAACTGTGCAGCTGCTTTATCAGCAGGAGGTATTGTCTCAGCTTTGCAAAAATACTGAAGCTCACTTTGCTGGCAGGTCAGGCTGTATTCTCGCTATGATATGGAGTTTTGAGGAACACAACTAATCTCTCTTTACTACCTCTCGTTCTAGTGCACATGATCTCACAAAATGGGATCTATTCAGTAACTGCTACAGATTACTAAGAACTGGAATTGAACATGGAGCTATGCCGGAACAGGTACAGTTAGCAGCACCTGCACTGTGTCGTTTGGGGAGTCAAAAGTTTTGAAGAGTATAGCCTAGAGAAGTTCAAAAGACTAAAGCACTAGACTTCGGTTATTTAGGAAATAACCAGGATTCCAGTTTAAACTGCAGATTGCCTACTCCATTTTAGCACACTTTAAGTTATAATTTCATTTCAGTTAGAAGTCAGTTGTTAACTCTAACTCAACTTTATTGGGGGGGTAGGGGGGAATTACCATGAAATTCTGTAAATTGATTTTCTGAAAAGGACTATATGGAGCAGGCATTGCCACACACCAAGTGAAAGTCATGGCTTTAAGCTGTGGGACCTTCTGCTCCCTCTGCAATTGCTCCTTAATGCTGGAATTGTGCTACCTTAAAGGAATCATAGGGCCCAGCAGATAAAAACTGTCCATGCATCTACCAGCTATCCTCACTTTTTGGGTTTAACAGTGATGCATCTCCTTAAATACTTATGTAAGATCTTATGGAAAAGGTTCTAACATCTGAACTCTCCTCAGTTATTTCTTTCCTCAGTCCAGTAGAAGGAGTTCACTGGAAAGGTGTGCTTTGGTCTTTAGCTGTACCTTTCAAAAAAGTATTTTTGAGGTCATTACAGATGTTAGGCATTCAATTTATTCTTCACAGAACCACAAACTGTTGGAAGTATCTTCAAGACAAAAATATTTTGAAATTTTTATCACCTAATATAGATAAGAGATTTTAAAAGACACCATGGATGTTCTAATGGACACTATGAATATGAGCCTTGTCTTCTCCATGAGAAAATCTGTATTTCTGAATTTTTTGTTCTTTGACAATGGAAAAAATTTCCAGACTCTTTTTACTAGTAGAGTCAGATTTAGAGGTGTTTAAGCAGATGCTTTTGAACTGAGACATATAGATGTTGGGTTGTTCTTCTGTCATACTGTGACATCACCTCTTGCTGTTCTGTTTCCCAGCATTTACACAGCAATTTTTTCACCTCTAGTAGGCTGGTTTTTATTGCACCGAAGTGGCAAAGGACAAATATACCTTTGAAAACAAAAAGCACAACCTAAGAGCTGCTCCTATTTCTTCTCCCCAAAATGAATTATAAATTTTACATAAACTTCACAGATGTGCTTGATGTTTCCAGTGTGCTGGGATTCTTTGTGTTCCCTCTGTTACAGATAGTTGTTCAGGCACTGCAGTGCTCCCATTATTCTATTCTCTGGCAGCTGGTGAAAATCACTGAAGGCTCCCCTTCCAAGGTAAGCAGATCATAGAAATTTTGCTGAAGAAACACAACTTAGCTAAAAAGGCATTGGACCTGATTCTCTGTAACTCCACACACTGTACTGTCATTTTGTCATTGTTAAAGAAATATAAAATGCTGGTGTTTTATTTATTCAGTATTTCAGGATCTATTTAACATCATGCATATGTCTAGAGAAGCTATACAAATAGGAATAGGTTTTCTTTACCAGGATTTTATACTAGCTGATTTCTGTATTTATACGGCTGGAGATAATTAATGCACTTAATTGTGAGTATAGCAGTTTGCATGGGATGGTAAGTAATGCTTAGCTAATAGTTGTAAGCAATACTGTTGATCTATACCACAGATAGCTTAATATTTATGTGGATTGAGCTTGCTTATCCTTTCCTTACATCTCTCAAGTTGTTAAATTTGTTACTAGCAGTGATGACTATTAACTAAAAATTTAAATAAAAAGTGCTCACAAGTGTAAGGACAATGTTACATGTAACTTGGTGCAATACTTCACTTTTCCAGGACCTTTCCTTAGCAATTTCCTCAATCAGAGGCCAACATTCTGTCTTTTTAGGACTTCTGAAAGAGTTACATGTCAAATTAAGATGGCATGAAAACTTAGGTACTAGGTGTAGTTCCCCAGCAACATCAGAAAGGAAAAGATGCTATATTAAAATACTATTAAAATATGCAATTTATGCACATAAAAATGACAAAAATACATTGTAAATTCTTTTGAGTTGTTTTGAATACTGACATATATCGACCTTTAAAAATAGCTACTAGAAAAAAAAAATATTTTATTCTTTATTCTGCCTTTCATTCCCATTTTCACCTTATGTTCTTTATCTTCTTTATCTTTAGCATGCTGGTAGTGTATATAATGTTACATCTTGATTCCTTATAACTGAAAAAAATGAATACATCCCATTTGTTTTAAATTAACTCAGAATCTCATCACAATAAAGCATCTGAAGCTAGCCAGCAGCATTGTTATCCTTAGGAAGAAAGTTCACTTTGAGAGAAGGAGCCAAGTAACTTAAAGCAAATCCGGGAGACCATCCATTGCTTCAGCACCTAAATCCATAAGACTAAGAAGCCTAATCTCATTCTGATGCTTCTCTAGTAAGGAAAACTGGTCTGCTGGTTACCTGTGGAACCAGGCACTTAGAGCACCTGGTCAGCTCTCCAAGCCTGGACACTGTCATCAACAGCTTTATTTAATTTTTCCTCATGTGCTTTTGACTGTTGTGTCTGGCAAGGTGTCTTACCTGCACCTGAAGATGCCCATCAGCTCTGTCCTCTTACTTGCTGGGCCCCTTGAGTAGCAATGCCCATTATTCCCTAGCTCTGGGTGCAAATGCTGAGGCATGGAGTGTTCAGTAAGATTCTCATCTCCCTTCACTGCATTTCTCCGTATGTTTCTATTAACTAAACACAGTAAAATGCTGCAGTATAATATAGATGGTGCAAAGTGATAGCTGTCAGCATTGCTGGGGAAAAATGTTCCATGTTTTCTTGTGTCTAAATTATAGAAAAAAAATGCACTTACCATAAACTAAAGGTAGTGACTAACACATACACCATCTGTTTACGCAGGACCTGGTCAGAAGTTTTACATTTTGGTGTCAAAGCATGTGGGCTGTCGTTTTCCTTACTACTGTGATGATCCAGATCAACTGAAAAAGACCTTTATGTATTTCAGTGACTGTTTTTTTCTTTCAGACAAGCTTAGTGCAATTGTATGGCTTTGCCTGCTTTTTCAAAATACGATACATTTGTATGAGACATTGGTTTATGAGATGAATGCAAATAGCCTTGATCTTTCATGTCTTTCTAATACTATTCTGGTTCATTTTAGTCATAATGTAGTTCAGAGGAATAGAAAGATCTGTGAAAGTTCCATTGAGAATGACCATTCAAAGTACAAGTAAATTCTGCTTCTGGAATCCACGTGATTACTCTAACCTAGAGAGCTGTTGCTAACTTACTGTTTGGGGTTGTGCACACACACACAAAATAAATATTAAGTGTTCTTCATGCTTAGTTCAAGAGGAGCACCTGTATTAATGCCCTTTAGCTCCTCATACTTGGCCAGCAAACTCAGCTATGCTTACAACAGAAATGGGATACAGGGAAATCCACAAAGCTGATGTGGCTGTAGCATTTTGTTCAGTTTTTTAATCAAACTTTCTATTCTAGTTTGTTCACTGTGAAAATAAATCTGATCTGCACTATATTTGTCCTGTCTCCATTAGGAGATCATTTTACCCATGGTTGCTTAATAAGCCATGATTTAGGCTTATAAATTAGCAGACATTAAAGGGGATCACTATTCTAAACTGTGTTGTGTGGGAAGACCAAGGCATTAACATGAGCATCTCAAAATGAGAAGTAGTATATTTCATGAGCAGTTTTTAAGTATTCAGGCTTTTACAGGAACA
Source organism: Chloroceryle aenea (assembly GCA_013399075.1). Lineage (NCBI taxonomy): Eukaryota > Metazoa > Chordata > Aves > Coraciiformes > Cerylidae > Chloroceryle > Chloroceryle aenea. The sequence goes on from VWZY01008953.1 coordinate 1,171,526, forward strand.
TTACTGACACAGTATTTGAATATGTAGCTCCATCCAGCTTTCTAGTGTTACTTTGCTGTAACTGTAATGACCTAAGGACAGAGGGAGGTGATGGTTTGTAGGCTGACGTTTTTTTAGGCTGACCAATAAATGTAGCTGTAAAAATTAGAGAGGTTTTTGGATACACAAACCTTTCAGGTTTGAAAAAAAAACAGAAGATAACAAAGCAAAATACAAGCTGAGAACCACTGCTTGGTTTCTGTCTACAGATGAGGTAAACTATCTCTGAAAGAAAAGGAGAAGGTCATTGGTACCTGTAGGGGGATGTGAACAGGGGAAGGCAAAGTGGTAAGAGAGTTACTAGGAGGGAAGAAAGAACAAGATAGCATGGAAATGAAGGAGGATGAAAAGGCTAATGGGGAGAAGCGAGTTCATAATATGTCCTAAAACTAATCTCGAGTCTTTCTTTTTTTGTATCCCTTAGTTTTATGAATTTTTGTTCCCAAACTCATGTTTAGAACATGATTTATTTTATATTTCCATTGAGCATCCAGGCTTTGTAAGAAATGTTCACCTGCTGCTAGCTGGGTCATTTCTGTGAGTTAATGCCTGCAAACAGTAGCTTCTCTGTTTCACGTACTTGGTCACTGTGTAGAGACACAATGCACAGGACAAAATATATTAATATTTTGGAATTTCAAGTGGAGGATTCAAGCTCGTTAAAGTTTCTGTGGAGGTATTTTGTTTGGTAGGAGTGGGCAAAAATTGACAAGTTTTACATTTCTTCATCATGTGTGCTCTGCATGCATTAGTTGCACATTTTACTGCAAGGAGTTTGTGGGTTCAGGAAAGATTTATTTCAAAGTGATCTCTCTGAGTAGAGATCAAAATTGCTTAATAATTTTGTGTATTGTTTCTAGGGTAGAGTCACACATGACAACCAGGGGCATGCAATTGGGAGCAGAATCTTTTTGGAAATAAGTTCTTACCTGGTGTTCAGATGTCTCTTCCTAAAATACAGCCTCTCTCATAAGAGGGTTGCCCTTGTTTGGAAACTATCCTGGACATTATGCCCAAGCCCAGGACACATTTATTGCTTTCTGCAAGGTGCTTTATGTTACAGCTCTTGAGTATGTTTTGGATCATGTCTGACTACGTGAGGCTCAGTATGTTGGTCTTTATATGTGTGGCAGGGAAAAACTGACTCTTATGATTTGAATCAAATTATCTGACTGATTTATTGACATATAATTAAACTCTTGGATAAGTATCAGCTATACAGCAGGTAAACCAGAATACTAGACGCTTACCATGCTAATGGATGCCTACAAATTTCAGACTACCCTTCTGGAACTGTTCACTATCCCCTCCCTAAGACATACACACAATTTAGAATTATACACACACCCCACTCCCGTAGGAAATGTGAGGTACAAGCCCATTGCCCTTCTTTTGGGAGCATGTAATCCCTTGCTTATATGTGGCTGCTGTTGGACATGTAGATGCTCCAGCTTCACATGTACCCACATCCACAAAGAACTCCACAGTCACATACACGTCCCTCAGGTGTGGGTCCCAGCATGTTGCACTCCGTACTGACTGTCCTTCAGATGGATACAGGCGACTTGGTGCTTTCAGCAGGAAGGATGTGCCACCAGGCCTAGGCAGTGGTTGCAGTGTTGGGGTGTCTAACTTGATTTGACTACTTCTCTATTCCACACCAGGTTCCTCTCCATGATCACAATGTTTCATGCTGCCTTTATACTTCTTTACAAGGAAACTTCTCCTTTTCTTAAGTTTCTTTATAATCTCCTGGTTACTGTTTCATCTGGTCATTTTAAGCACATTCATTGTTAACTTTCCTCTTAGCATTGACACACCGTGTAATATCACTTGTAGATTACAGTTTTGATCATGGAGCTTAAGGAGGTGATATTAGAATAAAGGTGTTTTGAAAACATTTTAACAGAACTGTGATAATTAGTGATTATTTGAATTCATAAGAAAGTTCAAGTTCTCTGCCCACTAACAAAGATTCCACCAGTTAACTTAAATACAGCATAGAGTTGGGGCAGTTATTTTAAAAGGCTTATTTTTTTCAAGGTAGCCTGTGAAAAAAAGGGTGTACTGTGGAGTCATCTTTGTTTCTAAAATCTGAAAGGAAAAATTGATTGCTAAAAGGAAGGATGCAGCAGGTAAGAATGAAATGTGTAAGCCTTGAATTATCCATAGTCTAGTGCTCTAATCTTCATCTTGTACATGTTCAGAGGAGGTTGAGACCATGAATGTATGGGCTGTTGGTAAGCAGACTAGTGCTTTTTGTGGTAGACAGTATGGTATTGGGGGAGGTGGTTTATACTGTGTAGTTTGTGGGAGCAGTCTGTAGCAGCCTGAAGAAAAACTGTTCTTCACACACAAAGGGTTTGAGGATGGTTTCCAAGGAAGCTGGTATTTTCTCAGCAAGGGTTCTCTTGTCTTTAGATCTTGGAGAGCAAGCATGATCTTGAGGTAGGAGACTTGAGGATTAGATAAAATGATTGGTGTTTCCATCTAACTTTATTCATGTATTCGATAAACCACATGACTGGCAATGTTGTACTATGCAATGTACATGTGTGTAATGAATGGGAAATATTTGAGTAAAAATAGTCCAAAACCTTAGAACAGGAGGAAAAAAAAAAAAANAGCAAATATTCAGAGGCAAGACAAAGGTAAAACAGGTCAGAGTGAGCAGCGGCCAGACTAGCCAAATGTGTCATTATTAGAAAGTTTAGTAAGCAAATGAATTAGCAGAAGGGATTTAAAGAATAACATGGTGACTTGGTCATTTTTCATATTTGTATGGGCACAATGAAAGAAAGTACAAAATGCTGAAAGGAAGGGTAACAAGGCACAAAAGGTTGGATCACGCTCCACAGTTGAGTTGAGAGCTGATGGCTCTTGAACATTGTAAAGTTTATGGAAGAGTTAGAGTTGCATGGAGAAGGAAGTTGCAAATAAGTAGATTAGAGGAAGGGCAGTGGGCAGATAGGAAGAAAAGCATTTAGTTTGGTAGGTGAACCTAGCAAAAGTACAACATTTCTGAATGGCTTCATTGGAAAAAACAAGCTTCATTGAAAAGCTGGAAAATAACTGAAGGATTTTAGATAGCACTCTTGTGAACAGAGTTGTTCTGGAACAAGTCTTTACTCTTAGTAGCTCGTAAATAATCCTGCCATAAACTACTTAAATTTGAAGATAAGACATTGTGCAGTTCGAGAAAGAGTAATTTTTACCCCAGGTTACTGTGGTGATCCAGTTAACAGTGTGATTCCATGGTTTTACCCTAGCAACCAAGAGGACGATAAAATTTTTTCATACCTGTTTTTCTGCTGAAGCCAGCATATCAGGTAATCGCGCCTCAAGAGCCTCAACTGTGTGTCTGAAAATGATAAAAGACTTGAAAATCTAATTCTTTTTTTTTTCTTCTCATTTTCTCTTTTCGAAAAAATTACCACTCTTGAGTAGTCTGGGGATTTTTCCAAGCTTAGAAAAGTTCCAGATGGCTTTGTTGCACTGCTCAGTTGGGCTTTCTTTTGCTGTCTGTAACTTCAGAATGAATCTCCATCATGCTATGGAGAGAGAGGATAATAAAGAATGTGTACCTATGTGTGCCTCACTCTTTGACAGAAAGAAAAATGAGAGACCTACTTTTTATTTTCACTTTTTAAACTTTATATAGGATTTTTCATAAGATTTCATTTCTCTGTTGAATTAACACCTAAATGGAAGATAATTGCAGTAGAAAATCAGAAGTTATAAAAGTGATTGTAATCCCAGTGTTTAAAGGTGCAAATCAGATCATTATGTAGCAGTAAACTGATAAACCTGCCATCAGTCCTGGGCAAAATCTTGGACTGGCTGATAGAAAATGCAGTCATTACAAGGCTGAAGGGTAGAATGAACATGGCCAAGAGATAAGACTGGAAGGAACAAATAATTTTTTTTCTTGAGAAGATTGCATTTTTGACTGATGAGGAAAACAGTTGAAATATCAGTTTCTGTAAGACATTAGTACCCAGTTGCATTTCAGGTGAATGTGTGAATTTAATGTAGTTCATATTCAATAGCTCAAAGCTGATTAATATACTAGAAAAAAAGTTTTAAGTGGGAAATGATCAGACAATGGGGATAGCTTCTGATGCTTTCCAGAAGAGATCCATTCTCTGTTAAAAACTGATAATTTTTTCCAATCATAGGGAAGGTAAAATGAAGGTATTTAAAAGGTGGATGGTATAGCTCAATTAGCATGCAAAATACAATTAAAAAAAAAAAAAGCATCATTTTAATGCTGTCACATGGAAAGCTTGTATCTGGGAACAAGAAGAGAGATTAGTAGAAAGTTGTGACGTTAACTGCATAGGTGGTGTAAAATTAGTGCCCATGCTGCACTGGGATAACTGTTGGTTGCTGCTTGGAGGCCTTTCAACAACACAACCTTTGGGAGATTTAATATTACAAGTGGGAGGAGAATCAATGTTTGTTTGTTGCATCATAGAGGAAGTCAGTTTTAATGAGCAGTCAAAGATGAGGAGCAGTATTAACCCTATGCTTAAGTTTTGCTTCCTCCATTTCAGCCCAGGGGTAATGACAAGCCACTTCCTGAGCCAACAAGTCATGCTCCTTAGCCATATTACTGTATCCACACTCACTCTCAAGGTCTTCCCAATGCAACTCAGACAGTTCTAACTGCAACTCTTGCTCCCTGATGAAAGTACCATGCAACCGGCCCTGCAGACCGTCTCCTGTTAACTCCGTTCACAGACGCTTTTCCTTCTTAGCACACAGCTCAAGCCCACAACCACTTTGCCTGCTCAGCCTCCAGCTCAGCTTGCAAATTCTTAACTAATTCCTCTAATGCCTTATTCGATTCTTGCTCAGTTTGCTCCATTACACATTTATCTTTCTGTGTAGTGTATCATCAGCACTGCCCCCAAAACAGCATAAACTACAGCCTTTCCCTTTCCAGGTCTCATCCTACTTTCCTTTGCCAAGTCCTTTATTCGTTCTGTAGCAATTAAGGGAGATTGCCAGTTCATCCCAGCCCAACCTTGTCCTTTCGACATTGGGCACGCTTTATAGCTTTTCAACACCTCTAACAAGGGGGAGCAGTCAAGGTCATGCTGAACCTGGGTAGCCATGACCGTCCAGTGGAGGTCTCTGGCTCTACCAGTTAAACATCTTTCCTTCTCATCTCAGCTGATATCCTCTCTACATTCCTCTTGCCCTCTTTTTCAGGGGATCCTGTCCGTTATGCCAATTAAAAGAACAGAGCAGAGCTGTCACGTAATAACAAGGTAGTGCAGTGCCACAAGGGATCCTTGGCTATATTATCAGGGAAAAAAAATTATTTGGAATAGGAAGATGAAGTAGCTCATAGAGCTTCACTGTCTGTATCAGAAAATCACTCTATTAAAAAAAAAATCTAAGAGGTTTGGAGATTTAGGAACCCTAGGGGTGCTTTGGCATGCTTGCAGACCTGCCTTCTGCTGTCAAACAGTACAGGAAGAACAGATGGACCACAAAAAGGCTTTTCAGTAAACAAAGGATAATATCTTATGATAGAAAGCAGTAAGAAAAGCTAAAACTAGAAAAGAGACACATGGACTGAACAGCCAGCATAATTAAAATTTGGATTTTTTAGCACTGGAAAAGTTGCACATAACATATAGATTCTTTAGACTTAGGTTCAGTGTTTTTCTGTAGGGCATACTGTTCTTAAACACTGTCTTCCATCTGAAGGCTGACTGAGGTATCATGGAGAAAAGTCTGCAGGAGCGATAAGCCAGAAGTCACGGTGTGAATATTAATGGCTGTTATGATCTCTTCTTTACATGAACCCAGTGATGTTGAACACTGGGAAGGGAAAGGTCTTTCAAGCAATGGTTCCAAGGTGCGTGTGAGAAATGGTGTCATCTGTGGGACCCTGGTAGAAGGGCTGGTTGCACAGGAGGAGGTGTGAGTGCTGGGAGACATATGGTATGGCAGGTAGGAGCATCTGTTTGTATCACCTGAGCAGTGCAGGGTAGCAGAATCCATGGGTGGATGTTGAAAACGCTGGTCCTTCTCACAGAAGTTGAAGTTAACACAAAGTCCTAGTGATTTCTAGTTCTTGTTTTCTTCTTGGTATTTGGTTTATCCCTACTGTAACACAGAGTAACTATTTAAGTACATGCCAAGAAGCAATGTACATTTCCAGTACCTTTCTTGATTGCAAGAGAGGCGGTCCTGGCTTTTCACAGAGGGTTCCTTTCCTTCTCTTATTGATTTGCTCTTTCCATGTGGCTACCTCCTGTATTCTATGATTATGCTCCAGTATCTTATGTTTTGGTTTGATTTGTTTTCACTATTTTATTTTGTTATCCATAAAAAATAAATCTCTGTCAGGGTACAGCATTAATTCCCCTGGGTCAAAGTGCACAACTTTCCTATTGAACCTGCTGCTTCTGGTACTGCCATTTAAAATACATGTCAGTTGTCTCTAGATCCAGGTGATCAAGAACAGTCATTTATCTTTTCCACCCACAAATCCTTTCTTCTCCAGCTCAACAAACTTTCCTCCATCTTCCATTACTAACTAAACCTCTGTGATTTGCCTCCACATTTCCCATGTCTGCAGGCAGTGACAGGAATGTTTTTGTTGAACTTGAGATGTTCGTTGGTATTTTGCTTTTTTGTTCACATTTGAGCACAGAAGTTTTATAAACCTCCAGTTGGATTGACCTTGATGTATTAAACTTTTTCTTCTGAAACATTTATAGTTTAAATTCAATATAAAATACAGAGAATTTAACTCAAGAACATATTGGTTTATGATAATTATTTATTACAGGTAAACTTTGGGTCATTCCTCTGGAAATTAATGTCATCATCTACTCTGTCCTTCATGAATAGCGTATTTTTTCATGGCCTTTTTTGTTTGTCTAGTTTATAGGAATGAATGTGTGAAATTATCACCATCTTTTTATTTTGCTTTTTTCCTAGAAGTCTATTATATATTTATCCCTTTGAAATGTTTATTCTAGGAGGACTTGTTGGTTTTGAGGAAAACTGTGAAATCCTTTCTGGCTGTCTGCCAGCAGTGTCTATCAAATGTCAACACTCCAGTCAAAGAACAGGTAAAGCAAATGTCTGTCACATGCTTTTAGGAAAGTGTGAATATTAAATTATAGTAAAACTCAACATGACACTATATCAAACTTGATGTATAATAATGTGTGCCTTCTGTCTAAATAAAAGTGAACAAACACTCCTCAAGAAGTGTTGTATTAAAAGCACCCTCAAAGCACAGCTAATGTCAAATCTATTTTTGATAGAACAATAAGGAATACCTGGATGCTTAGGCTCATGTTCAGCAGTTCACGTTCTCGTGTTATATCAGACCTCCCAAGATTCTATAAATAACTGAATGGCCTGTGTTTTTAAAATATAATACTTCTTAAAAGATGGGTTTATTTTTTTGAAAGATAGGTCTGCTTGGCACTTATGCTGTGTTCTGTAAATTTATAAACATAAATGTTAAAGTCTCAGAGATTGAGATAGTTTATGTATTTTTAAAAGACTCTGACACATCATTGTCTTCCAGAAGATTTAACTTTAGTAATTGTTTTTTAATATTCTGAGCAGTTACTCTTCGCATATTTTATTAATATTATATAATGGGAAAATACATCTAGCTTTATGAAAATACCAATCATTGTAGTTTAAGGTGGTACTCATGTCTTTTCTGCATCAACAGATGGTAAACGATCCTTCCCATTACTGCAGCAATTTCATTCTTGATATATATAGTAACGTGTTTTTATTCTCTTATTGATAGTGGCCACAGCTATTTTTTTTCACTGGTAATTTACATTTTTCTTAAAAGCTTCTATGTTGTTGCCAGTTCTCTGGAAGCTTTCAAGCCTCAGCTAGGAAAAGCTACCAGCAACCAGACCTAGAGGCAGCAAGTGTCTCAAGAGTAGGTTGAACTAGAGACTCCAAAGTAGTCCGTTCCAATGAACAATTCTATGGTCTTTTAAATTTTCGTCCTTAAAAAGTATATTCTGCAAGTGCAGGACTACACTTAAATTCTTCTATTTTACAGATTAATTTTTATTATTTTTTTTTTTTAAAGAATTCTGTGTAAATTAATTGTCTGTCTACCTTATTTGATTCTTGATCTGTACATTCTTTTCAGAGAGGATCAGTGGAAGGAAAATGTGTTACTTATTGTCATGGACTCAAACATTTCAAAATCTCCTAGACTATTTAAGTGAAATAAATCTGTGGCTAGACGTATCTACAATATACAGACATCTGTATCTGAGTCCACTTCTTTCTTATTGGAGAGAAATAAGCACTTTCCCTGCATTATTCACATGCTCTTTTTTTAGAGGTCTTCATGAGGCTGAGCTTAAATTCTGTTGAATATCAAATGATGATCAGAGCATGTGAGATCATCACTGAAAGGTATCACAACTTTTTGGATCCAGTGAAGAAAGTCCCAAATACAGACATCTGTTTCCAAAGTCTAAGTAGAACATAATCTACAATGATTTACATTTTGTTCTTGTCTGAATATAGCTCCATCAGATTTAATAACGTTCTCCAAGAAATAATTGAGCTGCTGTGACATTCGGGAGTCACAAAGATTTCGTTTTGGAAGTTTGTAAAGCAGATTGCTCACTCACTACTTTTCCTTAGGCTCGGTTCAAAAATACGTCTAAACACACATTTACCTTTCTCTGTTCAGCTGTCTGTAGAGGGGGTATATATGACTGAATTAAAGCCGGCACTGGATTTCTTGTCTCTGTCAGAGCTGTTCTGCATTCTCTCTTCAGTTCAAAATGCCTCTGGGCTACCACCTGCCTGGGAATCGTGATTGACACTGCCCTGAGTGGGACTCCTGCAGGCTTCTAGGGGAAGAGGCAGCACATCCAGCATAGATCATCTAGGAGCCTTTTTACACATTCATACTTTGAACCTTCTTCTCTTTGAGGTTAAAGATAGTGAAACTAAGATGATTAAAAAATACTTTCTGAAAGGTGCTCAGGTGTTGAATGTAATGCAAATTAATTCAGTTGCCTGTGACAGTCTGAAAGAAGCCATTGGGAAAATAGTGTTATTCTTGTGCCCGAGACTATTTCTTTCACAAGCTTATCTGTATAATGTCAGTAAGAGCTGCCTTCTTTCTCTGTTCTCAGGTAATGAGGGTATAATAATAACAAGCATAAATCATTGACAATTCTGCCCTAGTTGGCTTTTATCTAGATTTGAAAGCTGTGTAGTTACTTGTTTCTTTTTGCAGAAAATTGCTGATGAAATTCTGCAAGAATTTCTTTGGTTATAGCTCCTAATCTGCATTTTTGTGATCTGACAGTGACTCAGCTTGGATATTCCCTCATAACATTGTTCATTTTATTGCTTGCTTAACTTTTCCAACTGTTTATCAAAAGTGGTGTTTTTTCTTTACTGCAGATTAGACTACGGTCCTTGGGTGAGAGGTAGATGTAGAATTCTTTTCAGAGAGGAGAAATGGAAGTTTAATATGGATCATCCTGGAGCTGGAAGGGGTAGTAAACATAGTTCCTTGCATAGGAATCAAAGGCATAAGATTTTAAAGTTCAGGGAAACCCTTATGAACACTTTTCACAACACACAAACAACTACATCTGAGTACAGTTAAATAAGGACATTTAATAATAGCAGGGGATATCTGGAAATTAGATAAATGTTATTTTATTTTTTACTTGACTTAATGCTTCTTACTGCATTCATTCTCTTTTGTTTTTCAGGCTTTCATGCTGCTCTGTGATCTGTTGATGATTTTCAGTCATCAGCTGATGACTGGCGGTCGAGAAGGTCTTCAGCCTTTGGTGTTTAATCCAGATTCAGGCCTCCAGTCAGAACTTCTCAGTTTTGTGATGGACCATGTCTTTATTGACCAAGATGATGAAAACCAGAGCATGGGTATGCTTTCATGTTTTCTTCTTAGCTTTTGGGGTTTTTTTCATAACAGACATAGAAGAAATAAGAAAATACAATTTTCAGATCAGTTTGGTCAAATATTTTCAGAATTATTCCTCCTTTACTTTTCTTAAGAAACTCTGATGTTACTAAATAAACACCTCTTCTGTTCCTCCCCTAAAAGAATCAGATCAAGCTCAGGAGATCACTGCATTGGTTGGAGACCAGGAAACTCCTTGGGGAGAGTATTGTGTATGCTTGCTCACTTCCTTGCTCTTTCCCCAGCATCTGTGCATGACCATGCTCTGAGAGGTCAAAGTTTGAGGTGACTTAATCTCTGCCTCCTCGTAAGGACAACTTGAGATTTTTGTCTTTCAGTTGGGGGAGAGGCAGATTTATCATTTAGGTCTGGCTTTAAATAACTTGGTGCAGCTGGTGCATGTTTTAAATGCCTGAATGCAGGTACAGAGGTATCCAGTTTCTGAATCCTAAATATCTTTGGACAAGAGAGTGGTGATAAGTGGAGTTAAGTCCAGTTGGCAACCAGTCACAAGCAGTGTCTCTCAGGGCTCAGTTTTGGGACCAGTCTTGTTTAATATCTTTATTGATGACCTGGATGAGGGGATCGAATGCACCCTCAGTAAATTTGCAGATGACATGACATTAAGTAGGAGCGTTGATCTGCTTGAGGGTAGGAAGGCTCTGCAGAGGGATTGGGACAGACTGGAGCGATGAGCTGAGGTCAATGGGATGAGCTTTAACAAGGCCAAGTGCCGGGCTCGGCACTTTGGTCACAACAACCCTGTGTATTGCTACAGGCTGGGGAAGGAGTGGCTGGAAAGCTGCCCAGTGGAAAGGGACCTGGGGGTGCTGGTGGACAGCCAGCTGAACATGAGCCAGCAGTGTGCCCAGGTAGCCAAGAAGGCCAATGGCATCCTGGCCTGTATAAGAAACAGTGGAGTCAGCAGGAGTAGGGAGGTGATTGNGTTTAGCTTAGATATTAGGAAGAAATTCTTCACTGAGAGTGGTGAGGCACTGGAACAGGCTGCCCAGGGAGGTGGTGGAGTCATTGTCCCTGGAGGTGTTTAAAAATGAGCAGACATCGCACTTGAGGCTGTGGTCTAGTGGATAGAGAGATGTTAGGATGAAGTTTGGACTTGATGATCCTAGAGGTCCTTTCTAAGTCTAATGATTCTAAGAGGGATTCCTAAACAGTCAAACTACAGCAGTACTCTTTCTGACATTTTTTCTGAATTTCCACTGTACTCGGTTACTTGTAACACACTAGTGATATTTTAGATCTTTTAGTACAGCAATATGTGTAGAACTAAGGTCTTGAGGAATGTATTCTTGCTCTGAAGGTGCTTTCAGTTTTCTAACTAACACCTTTGTTGAGCACCTCTTAACAATTACAGGGAACAACACATCTTGAAACACACCTTAACCAGAAATCTGTATGCAGTTAATCATACTTTGTGAGTTCAATGTTCAGAATAATACATCATGTAAATAACTTTTTTAAAAATCCTGTGGATTTTAGGAGGACGGTGTCTTTTTTTTTGATCTTTAGCATGATTGCTGTCATCTCCGTTCCCTAACGCTTCTCATGACTACATGAAGTCGGTCTGATTTTATATATCTTCTGGTATTTAGGACACATCAGTAATGATAAGAAGAAATTAAGAATGTGGGGTGAGGGAGTGGGGTGTGCTAATGGGCTTCAATTCTGTGGTTCAAAGCATCTTGGGATTAAAATGTGCATGCATGTCCACAGTCAGCTCCACTGCTTGCGAGAGATTTCCTGTGATCAAACACATGACTTAAGTACTATGGCTCTGTGGATACTCCTGTAATGTAGCAAGAGAGTCTTAGTGACATTGTCTCCTCCTTCCCCCTCCATAGTTCTGTACTTCTTCAAACTGGTTGGGAAGATTCCATCTAAGAATTAAGCTTTTTTAAATACCACAGAATACTTTTATCACAACTGTAACTCATTTTCTTATTTTAAGTTGTGGAATACATTTTTATTATATAATATTATGTTTAAAATTTTACATGTATAGTTTTGGTTTTATTCACAGAGTGGAGTCATGCATGGGGACTTGTTACGTTACCATTCGATGTTCATGTTTCTTACAACAGAATTTTACTTTCTGTTGTTGTTGATCCTTTAGAGCCACTGATGTCGTATCAGAAAATACAAGGCATGCAGCAGAAGTATTGTTGCTTCTCACTTTTCTTATGTGAAATACTTAGAGCTTAGTCTCCAGATGTCCTGTCTTTCAGAAGTTAAGGAAAAAAAACCATTCAGCAAGACTTCACTGTGGCCTTTCACAGGGTAAAGACAATAAGCCGTTCAGTTCCACGTGGATTAGGTTCGGTACCTACTCAAGATATAGACAGGACTCATCAATTATCACCCTTCATTTTAGCTTCTCTAGCAGCAATCCTGGCATCATTTCAAAGAATTTTTTTTTTCTCAAAGCTGATCTTCAATAATGTTGCTTTAGAACATAGCAGTTTATTATAAACATTTTACTGTTGTTGCTTTCAGAGGGAGATGAAGAAGATGAAGCTAACAAAATAGAAGCTTTACATAAGAGAAGAAATCTTTTGGCTGCCTTCAGCAAGCTGATAATTTATGACATTGTGGACATGCACGCAGCAGCGGATATCTTCAAACACTATATGAAGGTACAGCTCTGTCGATGCTCCTCTTCGTAGCTGAACAGACTGTCATGTCCGGGCCTGTCTTTCTGTCCCTTCTAGTGCAATAGTTAAAGGTTGAACACTTCTGAAAGCTTTTCCAGATGTAATTGATTTTTTTCATAGTTTTTCCTTTTTGAAATTACACCTGCTACTTGGAAACAGCAAGCTCTGAACTTACTGACCTGTGTTACAGGAGTGCTTTATTAAAGGCAGCACCAAACACTGGTCCTACAAGGTGCTGAGTATTCTGAGTATTTCCAAAGGCTCTTCCTTAAAGAGAATTTCTTATCCTGCTCCTCAAATTCACTCCTAGAATCCACAGTAACAATTATCTGTTCAATGTCATGCTTCACTGGGCATCTCCCAATATTGGTGCTTGCCATAAGGAAGCAGGGTTTCTTTGGGAGAAAAGATTGTTTTAAACAAGAAGGCAGTAAAAAAAAAGGGGGGGGGGGGGGGGGGCCTCGCG
>VWZY01008953.1:1184750-1230677 GCA_013399075.1 Chloroceryle aenea
GGAGGAGCCCTACATAGTACAGCTGTAACTGAATGTCATACCAACTTACGCTGCTTCCATTAGGCCAAAATGAAATTCAGAAAGACTTGCTGCTCAGCTACCATTGCACCTTGTACTTACTTGTGAATTTACCTGCCAGAGAGCAGGCACATCTGCCAAGCAACACAAAGCCCCTCAGATGATGATACCAAGTTGCCAGGTATAGCTCACCTGTCTCTCTGTAAGGAATTGGTCATCACAAAGACGACAATCAAGGAGTAAAAACTGAAAGATGGAGTGCGGAGCAGGTTCTTTACTGTAGACTATTTGAGATGTTGATGTGAAGTATAATTAGGATTATGTATATTATATAGAAGATACATAATTAGAAGATAATTAGAAGAAATATAATTAGGACTGTTTATAAGGAGCACACAGTACAGTGAAATCCCCAGGTCACTTCTTCAGGGTTAGTTTTGCTTAGGGAATTTATTTCCAGAGCAGGAGTTTCAAAATAAAGCTGTCACAATCCAGGTTAGTTTCCTACCTGCTGCTCTACATTGATCTTCTCCTCCCTTCACACCCCTCCTGGGTGGGAGAGTGAGAGAATTTTAATTAGAATACAAACTAGAAGGATGTCTGTACTAATGAAGGCAGGAGCAATATTCTAGAGGGAATGAAAGAAGTGGTTGCAAATGCACAAATATTAATGAGCCTGAAAGAATACTGTTTGGAATTTTTTTTTTATTCTCAACCTGGAAGTTTTCATGATTATACAAGCTTTTCTACCCAAATGGTCTACCCATGGGCTGTGGTTTTTAGCAACCATTCTTCTAACAGAGAAAATCAGCTCTTCGTAGTGACAAATTCCTTACTCAGCTTTCTGGCTTCAATGAATTCCTTTCTTGACCATCTAACTCACCTTGCACTGTATATGGAGGTTCACACCCATGTGCTAGTGTCTGTTTACACCTACTTGTTGAAGGGTGTGTTGGTTCAATGTAATGTTTCTTAGAATTTGCAGCCATGGGGCACTTATATGAAATATTTTGTTTGGGATAGGAAATGCTCTTTTGTTTGTTTTTCAACATGTTTGTTACAAAAGTTAATAACAAATACAGAAATTCCTTACCACATCACTGAGTGCAGGATACCAATCAGTTTACATTTGATATTGAAACATTGGATTTGAGACTGTATGTTTTGGCAACTGCTGCCTTTTCTAAACAAGAATTGCAAGTAATCTTTCTATTGGAAAAACTGTCAGAAATTTTATAAGAGGTATGATTTAAAGAGGACTTTTTCCACATTTTTTCCTAGTACTACAATGACTATGGAGATATCATTAAGGAAACCCTGAGCAAAACAAGGCAAATTGATAAAATCCAGTGTGCAAAGACACTCATTCTCAGTTTGCAACAGGTAAGAATACTGATTTTTGTTAGAAATGCCTCACTGCAAAAAATACTGGACAAGGTTTTCTCTGGTACCCTTTACTATGAAGTGAAAATACTACACTTCTGCTAATAGATTATCTTGCTCCTCGATTCAGGCTGTCACTGTTTCCTTGTCTCTCAGTAATGTCTCTCTCCTTAAACCCACCCTGGCAAAGTTGTGGTCAGCTTAAAATGGAAGAAAGGGAGAGAAGAGCCTTGAAGGCAGTTTGGTCCAAGCTGATTCATAGCATTTGTTTAGTGATACCTAATGAACAAGAAGAATGAGAATGAGTTTTTCTTCTTATAATGAGCTGGAAGTAATGCATCTTATTTCCATTTTGTCTAAATGCTGTTTGATTTTTTCGAACTTCAGGCTAATTAGATTGTCTTCCAATACTGTTAAACATGGTTTTTCCCTGAAAAATTTGCTTTACATCAACCATAAATTATTTGCTTGCTGATAAAATCCATCCTCGTTCTGCCAAGAGTACAAAGTGTGTTCTTCACTAAATACCATTTAGGCCCTCAATGTACCAGCTATATCTACTACCTAGAGAAATTACGTCTATAACATAGGTGGTTTCAGGTCAGCTGGGACTCCCAGAATTCATTCCAGAGTACTAAGGAATTTACTGTAGCTATCTGAGACATGTCTGAAAACTTGAGAAAAAACAGATGAACTTCCAGAAGAATCAGTGAGTGTCATAGTAGTTCCTGTCTTTAAATCTCAGAGACAGGAAAAAGCCAGGTGCCATAGATCAATCAGCCTAATATCATTTGATGAAAAAGAAAAAAAAAAGATAAGCAAGCTGTTTGCAAGTGCTTAAGTAATAGGCATCAGCCAGTATGAATTTGTCAAGGAAAAATCATGTCAAATTAAGGTGCTTTCATTAAATATATTGTAACAGAGCTTGTGGGTATCAGAGAAACAGATTTAATGCAACTTGGTTTAATATTGTCACTGACACTGTCTCCCTTGATGTTCTCATTAGCAAGTTAGGAAAATGGTCTAAATGGTAACATCAGAAAAAGTATAGGGTTGACTGGAAAACTACTGAGTAGTTCATTATTGTACTGGAAGGGCATTTCAAGCAGGCTCTGAATGCATTTACCCAGTAATGCTGTTCAGATATTCATTAAGTCTTGAGTGATGGAATAGCAATTTTCCTTTCTAAATTCAAAGATGATGCTGATCTGATGGGTGATGTAGGTATTTTAGAGAACAGCATAAGAATGCAGGACCACCTTGATGAGTTTGGAGAATAATAGATGCAGTTCAATGATGGTATGTGCAAAATTCTGTGTAAGGGTAACCGTCTGCGCAAGTACAAGATGGGGCCATTTGGCAAACAGCAGTTACATGGCAGAAAGTCTGGGAACAGAAGTGGATTAGGGGTTGAATATAACAGAACTTTGATACATCTCTAGGAAAATCATTGTAGTGCACGCTTTTAACCGTAACAGGTTAAGGACAGAAGTCTTTCTCAAGAAAAGTGTTTTCTAGCTCATATATTTAAAAATTCAATTATTTCTCTAGCTCTTTAATGAGCTTGTTCAGGAGCAAGGTCCCAATTTGGACAGGACGTCTGCCCATGTTAGTGGAATTAAGGAATTAGCCCGTCGGTTTGCCCTCACTTTTGGCTTGGATCAGATCAAGACAAGAGAAGCTGTGGCCACACTACACAAGTGAGTGGTGGTAAATAAACTAGATTTTTATATTACTTCAGATTAAAGCTTTTGCTCAGTATGCCATTTCTAAAACTACATAATCCTAACAAGTCCTGGAATAATGATATATTTTGTCTAGATAATGTAGAAAAATGGTGGAGGGTGTACATATATGTATGTAAGAAAGGAAGAAAAACTAGCTGCTACCTAATTATTGTTGGAATTTACTGTAATGGCCATGTTTATCTTGAGTAAAGCCACTGGTATCACACATATTTGTGTGGATTGTATCTAACAACTATAGATAGCTCTTTGTATCACAACACTGTGGATTCTGTAGCCATCAAGGGCTTTTATAAAAATATATTCTAAAATGTTTTGTTGGTTTTTTTTTTATCAAGTGGATTGAAGCTTTTTATGTAATTGATGTGTTGGAAAGTGTAGAAAGGTGTTTCTAAATTTTAAATTATTACTGTCCTGTGTCATAAAAAGGTTAAAATACTAACACTTGCTATCTTTGAGACTAAGTCATTAAGACTAAGATTAGCAAAGTGTGATCGAAATGCTACTAGCCACTTTTCGAGTGCCAAGCAAGAGAGAAGTCAAAACATGCATCTGCCCTTATTGGGTAATGTGAAAGTAAATTGTTTTCTTTAGTCTCAAATAATAAAGCAAAGTTAAGGCAGAGGTGCACGTGTCAGTGCACTGGTAAGTAAATTCTTTTCTTTGACTCTTGATGCAGAAGTTTTATCTTGTTATATCTTACATTTTATTCTTACTGTAGGCTTCTGCTTTGTGCAGAAACAAGAGTGAGCCGGTTGGCTATTCCTGCTTAGGCAGCAGCTTTCAGCACCTGCCAGGTTTCTTAGATTGTGTTAAATTCCTTCTTACCATGTGACCTGCAATATGTTGTCTTTGAGATTGAATCATCACAAATTGAGAGTGAACATTTCCAAAAGCAGCTGCCTGCTAGTAATGGGGGGGAGAAGTGGCGATGGGATATAAATGTATCAAGAATTTCATCACAGTTCAGAATTTGGGCAAAAATTTTCTTTATTTTTAAAAATGTCTGAAAACGTTATTATTTCTTTACTGTAGAGATGGCATAGAATTTGCCTTCAAATATCAGAATCAAAAAGGACAAGACTATCCACCTCCTAACCTTGCTTTCCTTGAAGTGCTTAGTGAATTTTCCTCTAAACTCTTGCGACAGGACAAAAAGACTGTGTAAGTAATGCTCCATTTTCTTCTGTGGGTTTTGCTGGACTGCTAATCACTGGAGTGTGTGTTAAAGCTCTCTGAGGTTTTCACCATCTAACAGGGGCTAGAGGAAATTCCAGTGAGACAGTTATTCACCTTTTTGTATTTTAAAGTAATAAAAATAAATGAGAAAATGAGAATCAGATCCACTGATGAGGTGAGTTTAAGACCTCCCAAAACAGTGTTGCTTAAAATTTCTCATGGGGTACTGAAAATAATTTTTTTCAGTCTGGAAGAAAAAAAAAAGAAATCAAATGTTAGTGCAGGAACTGTACATGCCTGTAAGCACTGCAATAACATCTGTTTCTGTTAGACATTTATGTAAAATGTAAACATATATTTGTTGTTTATTTTAATATATCAAATTATACTGGAAAATAAAGGTTTGTCAGAGTTTCTACTGCTGCCACATAGGATAGAGAAAGAGGCCAAGAGAGGACACTGTTGTTGGCTAGGATTGAGCAGGGTGGTAGAGACCTGGCAGGCTAAAACAAGCAGCCTAAATTTGATATTGTGGGTAATTACTGCAGATGAAATACTGGAAATTAAATAAATCAGAAGTATTGACTAAAGAGCGAGAAATACTGTTTTGTGAGCAAGTTTGAACAGACTGTCAGGAGGGACTACAGATATCAAAGAAAAACTGCATTATTAAGGACAAGTTCATAGTAAAGACATGTTGGTAGCATCACTGTGGAGGTAACGCTCTACATTTCTAATATGCTGTGTTGCAAATATCGAGGATTTGCTATGGTGCAGTAGTAGTAAGAAGCAGAGGACTCCAGTCAAAAATCAGCCCAGTGCTACGTGCCCATTGTAGAACTGAGTAACTGTATGACCGTTTAAAAAATGCAATTGCCAGATCTGATTTATGGTTATAGATTTTTCCAGTTGATTTTCTGACCACAGTGAGTGTACGTCATAAATACCTACTGTAACTAACTCAACTGACTTTTCCTGTCAATCTTTTCTGTAGTTTTTCTGTGAAGACATTTGTTTTAAAGTACACCTCCATTACGGTTAAAAATTATGAATAGTGTAACTTTATCTGTGCTATAAGAAATGCATCTTGGTTAACTTTATATCATTTTTAACATATGCCCACTTTAACCAATTTAGGGTCTTTTTTATTATATAAATAATTTGTCAATTCAGCAAATGCAGTTAAATGAGTTTGAGAATTGGATGAGCCAACTGGTCTACCTTGGCATTCAGTTTTTGAAACCACTCTTCATTGTTATATCCCTGAATCTTGTCAACCTCTGTCCTATTCTTCAGGACAGGACTTAAGGATAATAGGATTTTTATGACCATCTTCTGAGATGAACCATAGGTAGTCCTGCATTTATTAGTTTAAGTGCTTTTATGTTTTAATTCAGTGAAGTTTCTCCTTCACAGTCATCCTTTCCACGAGTTTCTTTAGTGTCTAAAGTAGCATCTTTCTTTACAATTTATGTGACAGTTTAATTTGACCAGATCCTTTGCATAGAATTCAGTACTTGAGATCTTGTTCCTTCACCACCTGTGTTGCCGTTTAAAATGTTTTCTCAAAGGTTCTCCCACTCACTGGTACCCACATGCACAACCACTGTCTTCTTTCACAAGACCGTAAAGATTGCTGTTGTGGTTTCTCCTGATTTTATCTATCTTTATTGCAGACATCTGTGTCTGAGCTATTTACTTTAGCTGAATTTGAAGATCAGTGAAAAAGAGTAGGTCCTTTAGGGCATGATTTATCTGATCTGTGCTAAATTACTGCTTTAAGATGAGTTCGAGCTTGCTCTAGATTCCACTGGCTGTGGCAACTATGAAAAGAGTCAAGATAACTGGCTTATATGTAAAGATTTCTTCTGGAGATATCTGCATTCCTTGCCTTGAGAGATCTGTCATGTTCGCACCCATTGGGCAATGGCTGCGTTGCCCATAGTGCTTCCCTGACATGACATACTCAGCAATACTCTGGATAGTTAATTTGCCCTTCTCTGCAGCCTGACTCCTCCAATCCACAGGGACCTCTCCCCCTCCTTTCAAAGGGGTTGCCTGTGAACAGGAAGGTACATGACCACCATCTGGTGGAGAAGTCCTATGTATAGGATTTTTTACCTCCCTCCCTGGCCGATGATCACCTGCCAAGTGATTGACCTGAAATTTAGCAGTGGGCTCTTAGTCTGGAGGCAAAAGTGCTCTAGAATAACCCTGAAAGTCTCACCAGCATATAGCTGCTTGTCTCCCAAAAGTCCTCCAACTTGGCTTCCCTACCTTAAAAAAAATTATCTACCTAATATGTCTGCATATGTCATCTTCCTTTGGTACAAAATACCGCTCCTGTCGCAGTTCAGCAAATTCTGCTCTTTTGCAGGACTTCTACTTCCTTTCTGGCTTTTTTATTTGGAGGCAGAAAAGGGAGATGCTTCCACTTTGGGAATGGAGCAGCAACACTGTTTTAATGTCATTTTCCTATCTTATTTATTTGGCTTCTTGTTTTATGAGTAACTTCCAGAATTAGTGATAGCCCTTTATGGGTTTATTAAAAGCTATGGATTTAATATAAAACTATACATTGAAAGTGACAGCCTCTTACATTTAGTAAAAAAAGATGTATACTGATACAAACACACAAGGCAGATACAGGCAGGGAAACCCTGAGGAATTCCTTGAAGACAGTAGAGAGGTGAATTACCCTGTGGACCCATTTATTTCCATTTATTTCTCAAACGGAGATTGTTAGCTTCGACTGGACAACTGACTGTTGGGTGTCTGCAGTCAGATGAGATGGAGCCTCAGCGTGGTGTTTCTTACTTTCAGAAATTTGGAGTTTCTGTCCTTTTTTGAAGCTGGTAAGAAATACAAGTACAAAACATCTCTAAAAATTGTCTCAAGTTTGGCATTAGTTTTTCCTTCTTTAGAGTGTATAACTTGTGCACTCTAGTTCTGTAAATATAAATTGGATGCAAAAAACTTCTTACTGTCTGAGACTGTTCTGCAGATGGATTCTCTGAAGTCATGAAGCACTCAAATGTTGCACAGTTTGGTACTGTAAAAGAGAGAGACAGTAAACCAAGAATTTCCCATTCAGTGCAAGATTTGGGTGTTACTCAGTGTACACATGAAAAGGGGAAGAAAGAAGTATTCAGAATATTGAATAAAACAGTAGATAGAAAATCTTAAGCAAAGTCATCCTGTTCACCAAATCAAAACAAAATCCCATTAAAAATTGGATGTGATTATTAGCCAGGCATATATACTGTGGCTCCTTGTCCTATTCTGAAGGCTAGACTCTGTAGCAAGTTTGTGCCTTCCATCAGCTAACAGAGGAAAATTCTGCATTTTCATGTTCTCTTACCTAGCTTCTGAATGCTTGGTTCTGCAGCTTGAAACTCATTACAGTCATTTTTATGTTGATTTGCACTTTTCAAGGACTGATTCTAATAGCACAATTAAATAATCAATGGAAAGAAAAAAACAAATGCCTTCGAGACCATACATGGGAAAGAGGTTGTTTTGTTCCTCCCTTAGGTTAACAAGCATGCACTGAATTTCTCTGTGGCGGTGGAACAGATCTTCATATATTTTTACTGAAAAATAACTGCTTGCATTTGAAGAAACCATTTTTCCTTTTCAAGATGCAAAAGGATATCCTACATCTTCACAATAGTGGTTCTTTTTCAGTCTGTCTGTTGACACAGTAGCACTATATAGAGGTGACTTCCCCACTATGCAAAATAGGAAAGGAATTAATGTGGAGTGTGCTGTGAATGATCACAGACAGACGTGAGAAGATGATGTTGGGGAGAACATTTTGTGTTGTTTATCTGTGAGTAACCTGTGCATGATTTTGTTTTGAGGAAATGAGATGTATTTGTTTTGAGGGAATAAGATGTATTCTTATAGATAGAATGCCCTATCAACACATAGTATTAAATTAAAATGAGGAGACACCATCCAGGATTTGTGTTAAGCTCTTGACTGTATGAAGAGGGGTTGCAGGTTAATTAAAGAAGAAAAATCTGCTTCATCTCTGTACTGATTGGTTTTTATTTTCAGTCACTCCTACTTAGAGAAGTTTCTGACAGAACAGATGATGGAAAGAAGAGAAGATGTATGGCTTCCACTCATTTCCTATAGAAACTCTCTAGTTACGGGTGGTGAAGATGACAGAATGTCAGTTAACAGTGGAAGCAGCAGCAGCAAAGCCTCTTCGGTGAGGAATAAGAAAGGACGACCACCGCTTCACAAAAAGAGAGTAGAAGGTTTGTATGGTTTTAGGTTTCCTGGTAGGGGTATTTCTTATTTTGTACATATATTATAGCTTTCCTTCTTAGAAGCCCTTATGGTTTATCAGTTAATGCTGAACTATATGTTATATTGCATATGTAGTAAAACCAAGACATCTGTTCTGCAAATTCCTATCAAACTTGGACATGTTTTTATGAGAAATGGCATCACAAGTCCCTGTTCTTGTTCACTTGTTTCACTGAGACTTGCAGATTCTTGACTATTAAAAGCTGTTACTGAAGTTGAAAGCAGGAGGTCCTTGCAGTTACCTGCTTTATTATTTTCTCAGTCGTGGACTTCAGGTTTTCTGCTGATGCTTCAGTCTGGAGTCATTAATTAACAGACTGTTAAAGCAAACACAAGGCAGAAATTGTGATACAGATCTGTATCTTTGCAGGACCACTGGACGACACTGAAAAGACTTTTTTTTTTGTTTAAGAAGGTATTAATATCCAGTGTCTTGATTTACTCTTTCCATGACTTCAGATATGCTTATCAGGAATTTGGCTGTGAGAGTCATTTTCTTACAAGACTGCATCTGTTCCTGGTTAATCTGCATGATATAATGTGTACTTCTGTGAATATAAATTTACTGTTTCACTATAGCATAGGTTTTAGTAGAATCTTCAGACTTTAGGGGGTTTTCCAAGGTCAGTATCTGTGACAATAGCTCTTCAATGAGGAATCTCATGCCAGCTTGCCTGGATATACAGCAGTTTCCCAAGATGTTCACAGAATCACAGAATCATCTAGGTTGGAAAAGACCCATGGGATCATCGTGTCCAACCATTCACCCTACACTACTAGTGCACCCCTAGGCCATATCCCCCAACACTACATCTAAGCGATTTTTATACACACCCAGGGATGGTGACTCAACCACCTCCCTGGGCAGCCTCTTCCAATATCCCACCACTCTTTCCGTGAAGAATTTTTTCCTGGTGTCCAGTCTGAATCTGCCTTGTTTCAGCTTGAAGCCATTCCCTCTGGTTCTATCATTAATTACCCGTGAGAAGAGACCAGCACCAGCCTCTCTACAATGTCTGCCCATGGTTTGAGTATCCAACTGATCTCTTAAAGGCACACTAGTTTTAAAAGACACTAAACTGTTGAAAATTAAATTTGGAGAAGGTGCTGCAACTAAAATTAACTGTGTTGAAGTGTGTCAGCCGATGGAAAGCTCCCATTACTAATGTAAGATATTGGTTCAGTGTGAGTGGGCTGAGTGAATCCCTCAGGCAGTAATACTGCACTGCATCCTGTCAGAACTGTCTCGAAAGTTTTAAATGTTCTTTTTCTAGATGAGAGTCTAGAAGGCTCATGGCTGAACAGAAATGAAAACATACATACTCCAGGGGCACTGCAAGCACCACAGCTCACATCAACTGTCTTGAGAGAGAACACCAGACAAATGGGAGAGCAGATCCAGGAACATGAGTCGGAGCAGGGATCTGAACAAGATTTTTTACACAAGTAAGTGTTAGCATTTCTGTATCAAAAACAGTGAGCCAGGCAAAGGAGCTGCATGCTATTTATACAGATAGTTTGTGGCTCCATATATGCAATGTTGATTTGCAGAAACAACTGGAAGTGTCTTGGCTATAGCTCAACAATACTTTATTTTCAGTTCCCAGGAAAAATATGTTGTAATGAAATCTTCCTAGTGTTTGTGCCCCCAGGTTGGATTGAACTGTTCCTTTAAAAAACTCGTTGGTTGTTCTCTTTTCTTTCCTTCTGCCGTATTCATACGCAGTTACAGCTCTCCAGACATCCTAACTGATTCCTTGTAAATTAAGTCTTCATTACAATTCTAGCTGCTGAGCTAGTAATTCCTGTTTCTGAGGTAATTGCCTTCAGGCAGTTTTATTTTGCCCTAAATTATATATACTTTTTGTCGCTTAACTCCCATTTTATCACCTGCATTTAGACAGGGAAAAAATGTTGGTTATTATCTGTCAGAAGTTCATTTAAGAATAGAGAAGTCTTCAGAGAGTCCTATTCTGTGGTATTTCTATTAATTTGAAGATACAGAGTAACAGTATTTGTTTTGGAAACTACTTGTATAACTTTTATAAACAAATGTACTGTTCTGATTTATCTGTATGAAAAAGTCGTATTATAATGGTCAGATGAACCAGGTTCCTACCAACGTAGCATAGTGTAAAATAACCAGATTATGCCTCTTGGTTTTCCTCCAGCTTTTGTCCATCAGGTTTTTCTTGATAGATATTCCCCAGCTTCCCAATTCTTCCTGAATGTGTGCTCACCCTGCTTGATCCTAAACTTTACTGCTTCATCCTGCATTCTTTGATCATCCTATGTTCTAAATAGAAATAATTTATAGTGGTCATTTTGCCTGGGAATATGTCCTCCAGTCTCCAGCAACAAGGGTATATAGCTACCTCCATGTTTTACATACAAGCTACTAAAGTTTGCCAGATTGTCACCATAGATTCTCAGAAAAACTGAGCAACTTCTAAAAAAATACACTTTTGAAGTCATGACCTGTTCTTCTGCCTTGCTTATGTGTGTAACATGCAGTGCAGCAGATGAAACCTTGATATGATCCATTAATCAGTGCCCAGCACCAGAGATACTTGCAGTTCAGCTGGCTACAAAAGCCTGTTGATTTTTGGAGCACATAATATTTGGCATTTCCATAAATTAGTTCAGCCAGCTTTCTTTCCCCACATAACCGTGCAGCATCACTGTGAGACAGGGTGGCAGGCTGGCTCACACTGCCCGTGGGGATGTGTGTGGTCCTGTGAAAAGGCCCAGCCTGGGCTCAGGTGTCCCAGCTGGTGTTGGCTGGAAGAAAGGAGAGCTGGGGTGTGAACAGTGAAGGCAAGGCAAGGGTGGGCATGGATGTTCCCACCTACACCGCTCAGCCTGGCAGGTCATCCCAGCTGGCTGCCAAGAAAGCACAGCTGAGGAAGAGTCCCTGTTCATGTAGGTTCCAAACCAACTCTTCACCTTAATCCCACAGCATGTGAGGTCTGGGTTCAGGTCTCCTACTTGCCTTTCTGAGGTCATGGATTTGTCTCCCAATCTGCCTGCCCAGATGTTGCAAGAGCTCCTAGATTTTAAGGAAGAGGTTGTGGATCTCAATTTGTCATTACTTTTTTTCTACTCTGCAGTAGAAACAAAACATTGCTGAAGGAGAATTTTCTGACCCTTTCTGATCTCACCTCTCACTAAGCTAAATCTGTGTGAATATTTAATTAATTATGACAAGTGGGACAGCTCTCAGTCACTGGATTTTACTCCCAAGCTTGAAAAGCAGGCACAGCCTTAAGCTGTAAGAGAACCTTCCCCTTTTCTGGGGAAAGAACCAGGCTTTTCTCCCTGGGCTTGAACCTCTGTTTCTCACATCTCAGATAAATGCTGTGAGCAGAGACTGTTGTGCAAAGGGAGGAGTGTTGCTCTCCTCTCTGTTACTTTCCAAGAGTTGGATTTCACATAGATGTTCACAGTGTGAATAGACAGTGGAGAATTCTCTGCACCTGGAGTTTTTTGTATTTCCTACAGGTCAGTTTAGGAGAGCTAAAGCTAGATACAGAGCAGTCAGTTGCTGCACTAAGGGGATTAAGCATGTCCAGAAGAATATTTTGTTCTAGGTTGTTTTCACGTGGGTTATCCCAGTTTATTATGCCAATCTTATTAGGACACAAGACTGCATAATCAAATAAAAACTTGGGTGTTGCTCTTGAAAAGCTACACTAATTGACTACTAATTCCTTGTGCTGCAATACACAAATCAGATCAAATGCACTGCTGTCTACTACTGGATCTGGATGGTATTAAAAGTACAGCCTTTAAGGTATTACAAGTGGATGTTAAGTCGATCAGGGTGTATGTATTTTAAAGCAATTTGATTTTCATGCTGTGTGACATTTTTAATTTAAAATGTGCATCGGTTATTAATTTGGATCTATTCTTGCTCATATTTTGCCTGATCTGAGACAGTGAAGCCAGATTTAATGAAATGCATTTTAGAAGTGCTCCCAGTTGAGGCGCATGTCACACTAATGAATAACGTTAGCATTTTATGTAGCTGCTTTTATTACAACAATTAATGGATTTATTTTTTTCTTTGTGCACATACAGTGAGAGGAGACAAGTTGTGGAACGGAATCCAGAAGACATGTACAGTGGTGGATGTGATTTAAATATCTTAATATCTGAAGCATGACCAGACACAAAACTTGAGGAGATACTGTATAAATAACCAACTCGAAATTCTTAAGTGTTCTCAGCCATAATGCTGCTTTGTTTGTTAGTCCCCAGATGCAGATATCTTGGTTGGGCCAACAGAAGCTGGAAGATTTAAATCGAAAGGACAGGACAGGAATGAACTACATGAAAGGGAGAACTGGTGTAAGGCATGCAGTGTAAGTGTTCAGAGCACCCTCATCTTCAGATCAGAACCATTTTAGATGACAGTGCTACATTTTATGGTACCACTTCCAAGTTGTTGCCAGGAATTTCTGTGACATTTTAACTCTTGTTAATGAAGGCAGAGTAACAGCTTTGTAATGTTGGAATGGACACCAGGCTGTGTGCCCCTCTATCCCAGCATTCTGCCTCTACCTGTGGCCACAAGCAGTTGCCTGGTGAACAGGGTAGACAGACATGGCACAACTCCCCTTTATTTTCTCCCAGCCTTCAACTGTTGCCATTTCAGGGGGTTTCCCATGATTTGTCTGTTAAGTAATTCCCCACGAACTCTACCAAGTTGTTGGCCAGTCTTTCTGTGAACCTGTGTTATACCTACTGCATCCACATCATCTTTTTCCAAGGTGTCCCACTGGGCAGCTAATGGAGGGAGCACGTGTGGGTGAATGCTGAAGTGTTCTCTTGCACAAGGTGCTATGTGCTCTGGTGTCAATCCACCCCAGGCCTTCAGCACATCTCTCAGGAGGGGAGTCAGAGGCTCTAGCAAGATCAGGTCCTTACGGTGTTAGAAACTGTCATGGATTCACTGCTGGATCCACAGGGATTTACCAGTGGCAAGTAGTCACTTTTTGGAAATGGGCAAGCAAACCCAGTGAAGTTATTGCCCCTTTCTTGTTAGAGGCAAATTTAATTGTTTATAATGATATTACATGGGACTTCCTGCTTTAGCCTCTGAAAGTGCTAGGTTTGTTTTTACTGAAGATTTTCTTCCAGTTAGTATGACAGGCAGCATGCTGGCTTTCACTCAGCATAATTTTTTATGTGAAGGCATTAAGGGATAGGATTCGTACATTCCTTTTAATCACAAAGGTCGCGGATGGGAAATCTAAATGCCTGGAAATTA
This sequence comes from Chloroceryle aenea, assembly GCA_013399075.1. NCBI lineage: Eukaryota > Metazoa > Chordata > Aves > Coraciiformes > Cerylidae > Chloroceryle > Chloroceryle aenea. The sequence goes on from VWZY01008953.1 coordinate 1,198,668, forward strand.
CTTTTTCTTTCTCTTTAATCAGACGAGGTCTAATGGAGGATGATGCTGAACCCATCTTTGAAGATGTAATGATGTCCTCACGAGGTCAGCTAGAGGATATGAACGAAGAATTTGAGGACACAATGGTCATTGATCTGGTCAGTAAATCTTACTAATAGCAAGTTTAAAATGGATGAAAGATAATTCAGAAGGAATTCTAGAAATACAAACAAAAATTTCCAAAAGTTTGAGCCCAGTTTCCTCCTGTCTGAACACTTAAGATAAATGCTCCAAATGCTCCCTAGAACCTAAAACTGCATACTCAGGCCTCATTGGTTTGTTGGGGTTTTTTTCATAGCAACACACAGAACATTGCTTAACACTCTTCCTCTCTAATGTTCTGGACTCAGGCAAGTAGCAAGTGCCTGAAGCACCATCATGCACCTGGGACTTGCCAACCTGTGAGAATCAGGCTGTGATTTATAGCATACCAAGTGCATCAATGCAGCCCTCTGAGATGAGTGCTAAAGAAGTGGTTGATCTGACTTGCCCTGCCGTCAGCCGAGGGCTGGTGTACTGATGGGGGACAGAGGTGGGACCAGCTCACCCCATCTGACTAAATATACACGAAGCTGCCCACTCAGCCTCATGGAGTAGAAATGGGCTCTTTAAGATCTTGTAACAATGTTTGATTCCAGTTATTAGTTGACATTATGAAGTCTGGAAACATTACCATCTGGAAGTATTCTAGGTGTTGTTGCCTTCCCTCTGCCCTTGCCACAGCCCTCGCTAACCTTTACTGAAAGGGCTCTTTATGCAGCCACTCCGTGGTCAAACTGATGCAGCCAAGTTCTCTTTTTCTGCTTCCTAGTTGGTTTTATATCTGGGAGGTAGGGTGGACAGGGGATCCTTATCAAGGTTTGGTTAGTTTACAGCCACACAGAGTTGTGCTGGCACAGCGGAAGGGAGAGCTGGCAGTAGTGGGTGGGAATGAGGTGATACCTTCCACTGGAATTGCTCTCAGACAGGTCATGGCAGATGGCAACCTCAGGTCCTTGGATGGTATTGTATGGACTACAGGCAGGAGTTCCTTTGGAGCAGTTATAACCTTACTAACCTCTTCATTTAGAATGAATATTTTTCTTGTAAAATGGGGGAAAGGATCAGTTTGCATTATACACTTCACCATTTTTAGGCTTTCCCATTTCTTCTTTCATATCCAAGCAATAAGGCAGAAGTTACTGTAGGACGGGGCTATAATGTCTTGGAAGGACAATTTAGGCAATAACTCGGTTGCTGCTGCTGAATACTGAGGTTATTACTGGCATTCAAATGATTATGAAGTGAAATCTCTCTTCTACTGGTAATCCAAGGCAAGGATATTAAGGAATTGATCAAACCAGTGAAGCTCATGTTTAATCTTACATTCCTAGGGAAGGATAACACAAACTGTTTAATCCTCAGAAATATTATGAAATCTTAATTATCTTTTTTTTCTAAATTCACTTTTTGACCATGTTTGAGCTGCAGTTTTCCCATAAACTGAAAAGCATGAAGACAGTTAAAGGCAGCTTTTATTCAGACTGACCAACAGTCCTAATACAAGAGCATCATTAAGTCTGCAAGAGCCTTAAGCAAGCCCTCAGCTATAAGCACAGACTTAAAATTCCTTTAGAATCCATCAGCTTTTACCCCATCCCTTAAATAAAACTTGTAGTTCGGAAGTACTCTCCTGTGTCAGGGCCTTCATTTCTCTCAGAGCTTTTATGGAAAGCCATGCAGAGCTGCTTTGTAAACGAACAAGTAACTGTGCATGTAGCCATTGCCTGCAGAGCCACATGAATCCTTTATGCCCAGGCGAGTGATGTCATGTTCTAAAATGGCTGATTCCTCTTTTTAGCCACCTTCAAGAAACCGTCGAGAACGGGCTGAGCTGAGGCCAGACTTCTTTGACTCTGCAGCTATCATTGAGGATGATTCAGTAAGGCTTTACTAGTACTGTTTGCTGTTTATCTGAGGTTCTTTTTGATTATCATTACACTTAACTAATTGCTGTCTTTTAAATCATTTTTCTAGGGATTTGGAATGCCTATGTTCTGAAGTCTGGTGAAGACATTTTACAAATTTGGAACTCTATTGTTTAGAGCTAGAGGCCTATATACTGTGATAGCTTGTATGAAAAACACATTTTTGATGTGATACGGTTTGATTTTTAACCAAATGATTGGGGTCAATCCCTTTCTGTAGTGACAGAAAGAAGAGGAACTTCTTAATGACACAAAGGAATGTTGGCCAATCCAGTCACCTCAGAAGGGCTGACCTAAAAAAATCATTTGTATCCCTGTCCTAATACAGATTATTTTTTTTTTCCCCCCGGATGAGGAGGAACTTTTAAATTGTTAAGACAGCTGTCAAAATAAACACTGTTCTACATAAGTTTTCTGAACAACATTGAGTGAAAACAGAACTTTTTAACTTTATTTTTCTGCTGTACAATTTAAAACAGTTTTAACATTTGCCTTTTTATGTTTTAAAAGCTAGCCATTTTTATTAAACCTATGCCTATCAGCCATTGACTAGCAATGATGCTATAAGCAGCTCATTCGGGCTACAGAAAAGTGTTTTTGAACACACTGGATTTGATTAACATTATGGTACGCTTATATCCTCTCATAGGCATTGAGAAGAACACTCTTATAGAAGAGGTTAGAATTCTAATGACGTGCATCTCTGCCAAAAAATTTCAGATTCTGATATGATAAACCCAGATTTTATACTCTTGAGAAGATTTATTTTTATTTATAATGGGACATAAAGTAAGAGATGTCCATGAAGCCACTTTTCCAACAGATGCTGTGTAACATTCATTTTATATAGCACATGGGGACACAAAAACAGTAAATTTTCTATTGGTACTTGCTCTGTGCATTTTTAGCAACTTATACCAGCAAATAAAGTATTCTCAGTAAAACACACAAATGGTTCTCAAGTAATCACTTTGCTGTTTTTACTACCTACTTCAAGCCCTGCCAACCCAAGGTACATAAACAGCAACTTTCCTAGTAAAAAAAAAGAAGTAAAAATTCAAGGGTGGGGGAAAGGAATCACTTTAGCATAATAAAAGCAATTTTAACTGTACCATAAAAAAAAAAATCTACTTTCCATGCCGTAAATACCCTTTTGCGCTATTTTTGTAAATTAATTTTGCCAGTTAGAAGTACTGTATGTGCTGCATAGAAATTTGTGCTTAGATGGTGAAGTTCTTAAGCTTACAATGGAATACAGCTACATTTTCAGTGTTAACTGTGCATATTAAGAGTAATTCTTTTGGGGGAAAAAAATTATGATTTTTCAAAAAAGTTAAAAACATCAAAAAAAAAACCCAACAAAAAACCCCAAAACATTCTCAGCTAATTCATTGTAATAAAGGATTTTTCAATGTCTTCAATAATTTGGAATTTCATTATGCTTCAATTTTATGACTCTGCCGAGTAGCTGCTACTTAGCTAAAACTGGCCTGATACCAGAGGTGCTGGCCATCCACAACTTGCACTGACTTGAGTATCTCTAAGAATCAGCCCCAAAATGTTAATCTTCCTTTCTGCAATCTAATATTAGCATTTGAGAGACAAAGCAGATTGACCCACTTGGAGCACAGCAGTTCTAGAGATGCTTTTCTTAGCAACTGCAAAATAAACGTGGAGCTTTTTTTTCTGTTACATGCTTACTGAAAAACAAAGCATTAATGCCCAGTGCTTACTAGCTGGGAGGGAAAGATAATCTAATGTAAAAAACAAACCAGCATTTCACTCGGCTGAGGTTTGTTTCCTACAACACATGCAGTTCTCAGACATGGTTGCCAAAAATGTTTGACTAGCTAATTCAGCCATTCAAAGATGTCAGGTGGGGTAATGTATACAACCTGAGAAGTAGCTGGAACTTCATAAAATAACATTACCTCCCTTCCTCTTCTGTCCACCCCAAAACTAATGTGGGGGTGGGCAGGAACGGCTGCATTAAATTGTCATCACAATAATTCTGTGAGCATAGTAGCATAATAAATGCTGCCTGGTTTGAGTCATAGCCTCAGACAAACCTTGTGCTTCACAGTCCTCTGTGTGGAAAACTGATTCCTAATTTAACATTGTAGAATACTGTATAACAAACATTTATTATCACGGTACCTGCAATGGGTTTCCAGTTCAGTTTGCAGTCAATAGGTTTTTGTATTATGAGTGTCTCCTTGATTGGTTTTGCTAGTAATTCTGTAAATTGTACATTTACAATATGAGGTTTTTTTTTTCCTTTTGTACAATTTAAAACTGATGCTTCACCTTTCATTTAATAAACTATTCAAAATCATGAGTATGATGAGCACCCTCTTCACTCTAACTTTCTTTTAAATGCTCGTTTGGACCATCACATCTTGTCATCCCATTTACTAGTAGCCAAAGGTAATATTGAAAGGTAGTTCTCATAATCCAGGCCTCGCCACCAGATTCCATATACCTACCTTATCCACTCAGCCTCAGAGCAAAGAAAAACCCTCTCTGATCATTTTTGTCTTTTTTCTTTTTGTTGTTGTTGGTTGGTTTTGGTTGGTTGGTTTTGGTTTTTTCCTTCCACTGTGTTGTACTTCCGGGTTTTGGTGGGTACGGGGGTTTTATTGTGAGCTTGCTGCAAATCTGACAAGTCATCACACACGCTGGGAGAAGTGCATTGTAAAACTTCTGTTTGAACTGTCATGAATTTTGAGAAAAAATTCACTTTCCTACCCTCTGTGTCTGGACCACGTGGGAAGAAATGAAGTGTTAAATGCTTGGAAGGTCCAGCAACCAGCTGGACTACATGAAGTTTTACAGATTCCTGAAAAGAAACATCCTCCTGTTATTCCCACGTCTCAAGAGAGAAAGGTGCCATTTTTGTCCAACCCACAAATGATTTCATCTCTGTATCGCTAAAGAAAACTGACTTACTTATCATCTGGCCCACTTCCTAAAGAAAAATCATCTGAGTCAGAAAAAGGAACAAGAAACAGCAGGTGAGGAACAGGGATAGGATTCAAGGTCTGCACTGACTGCACTCTAGGATGTCTCCTGAGACACAGCCCAAACACAAAATCTCCAGCTGCTTGTAAGTTATGCTCAGCTCCTGATGGCACTGTGAAACAGAGTAAGTGCTTCTAAGTTCTCACTACGTTGAAAGGATTTTATTTTTTATCCGTTGTTTCTGCAGGTGACTGCAATTCAAGAGAAGCTTAAGTAATGTGCCCAGTGCTGGTAAGACAACTGACTGCTTGGAAATCAAGAGGATATAAAAGCCAAATTCCTGTGCTGCCAAGGTATAGAAGAGAGAAGGAACTCTGTAGAACTAATGAGGTTAGGAAATAATTAAGAAAGGTTGTATGTTTTTCTTCATTACAATGATAATTGGGTTTCTTACTTAGTGTCTCCTCCCGATGCTGGGCAGGCTGAAGAAGCTATTGCATAATCACTTCACTTAACACAGCTCTAGACTCTAAACCTGGGACCAGCTACTCTCAGTTACTGATTACCTTTGAAAAATCCTCTTAGGCCTTACAAACTCTGATTACACCTTTTCTCACAATTAACTAAGAAACTACTTCATGGCAATGACCCCCAGCACAGTGACATTTCAGTTTGCTTTCCCTTGTTGAGCCAGCTCTGTTCCCTGGGGCAGGATGTACAGGCACCTGCTCAGAGAGAGCATTCCTGTGGAGACACGACCAGGTGCACCCATGCAGCGAGCTTTACTGTGCTTGCAGCCAGGACAGACGACGTTATCTGTAACCTGATTGCACTGCCTCTAGCTATTACACAAACCCATAGAGCTGAGACTTACACTTGGAAATGCTCCTTCTGTACCATTTTCAGATGATATTTAGTGGTTGTCTTCCCCCCACCCAGGTAAAGGCTCCAAGCACCATGGCTGTACTCACTAGGGACACCAGTTGCACCTACCTGGGAAGAGATGCTACTTGGAAATCAGCATCTTACCTTTCTTCCACTTCAGGCGCGTGCTCGGGAAGTGAACAGAGGCAGCTGCTGTGCAGGTACCGTCGTTCTCTGTCTTATATTATAGTGCCACCAATTACTGAGGTTACTTAGAGCAGACAGATCATTACAGGACTTCATGTGCTTAACAGCTGTTCAGTAGAGCTAAACATGACAGTAGCTGTTACTCACTACTGTCTGGGGCTGTAGTTTTAAAATGCAGCTTCTAATGAGCAAAGTGAGCAGAGAGCCCAGGACTGATCAGTAACACCTACTGCAGTGGGTCCTTGCAAGTCTGGAAAATAATCATAGAAAAACTATGCTGAGAGGAGCCTCTGGAGGATCTCTCTTTCAACCTGTTGAGGGAGAAAGCCTGACATGTTCAGGGAGAAGAATTTTTACATCCCACCAGAATTGCCCTTATTCCTGTTTAGGCACTTGGTACTTCAAGAGGAGGCTGGGTCCATCTTCTCTATCCCACCTGACCCCACAGCCTGGAGGTCACCAATTCCAACCTGAGAGACCCAGTGCTGCTGCAGCCCTCACATGAAAGTTGCAATCAGGACAATCTAGCAGAGAAGAGAATAGGTTAGTCTGAGATTGGCAAAGCCTGGATTCCAGTGCACTGAAATCCAAGCTCAGGATTTTTCTGTGAGTCTGTGCTGCAGGAAGTAGAGTCAGATACCGAAGGTGGGTCCAGAGCTAGACTTGAGCTCCACAGGGATCTGACTTCTCAGCAGTGAAAAGTCAATGCAGCTCTGTCCAGGCCACGTCCAGGGCCTACTGACTGAAGGAGCCACGGGTGCATTTCACCCTAAGCAGTTAGTAACAGCTCACCTGCAGCAGGCATTGCAGGTTGGGTTGACCATCAGGCCACCAAAAAGACTTTGTAGACATAAACTGGTAAGACCTCAAATTAAATATGGACTATGATTTATTGATGGTCATTAACAAAATCAAAATGAAATACTTCCATTGCAAAGTAGACCTCCACTTAAACAGAGATTATTTGTGTTCAGAACACTGCCACATCTTCTGGCATGGGCAGGCCCCTCCTCACACTCATAGTGGGATATTAGCATGTTTCTTCCAGGGACTGGACTGTGTTTTACTAGCCAGCACATCTAGGTCATGGCAGATGCGTATGCGGGTGGTTGAAGGTTGGATGATATCATCAACAAACCCTTTAAAAAAACAAAACAAACAAAAAAATAAAATAAACCCAACTGACCACCAATGACATGTTTGCCTCTCATCCTTCCTTATCTAGGTTGCAATGTAAAATAGCAAGATTAAAATAGTATTTGGAATACACAGTTCACGAGTTAAAAATTACAAGAGACATCCTTTGACTTTGCACGTCCATGAGTCCTTTTTTATCCTGACTCAAACAGCAGTAATAGATAGTCCACTGCAAAAACAGAAGGAGCAATACAGAAGGAGTACATACTGGCTGTGAAAGATCGAAACCAGCTTGGCTAAGGCCTCCCAACTCTTGTGGCACTACTAAGGGCATTTAAATGAAGTACGAAATCAGTCAACAGAGTAAGCCAGCATAATTGGAAACAGAGAAAGCTAACTCCAGAGTCTACAGAGCTGCCTTCTAAAGCACAGTCAGTGCTTCAAAGATACCAGTAAAATTCAGAGGTAAGAACAGTTGAAAAATTTACTCCAAAGAATCCTGGGGAACAACAACGGAACTGAACTAGACTCTGACCTTTTGTTAAGGCCGCTGGTCTGCACTTACAGTTGTCAGATTGTCAAAGCACCTGAGTTTCGAAATGCTTTCTGATATCTGAAGTATTGAAAATACGCTTTTCAGTGCAGTCCCCATATCACACCTGTCCCTTTCCACCTGAGGATGTGCTTTGTGTCTAGACATATTTTTCCTTCATGTGCTGTGGTTAAGCATGAGTTTTCTGTCTCGGATACAAATGTTTTGCCTAAAAAACTCACTCACTAACAAAAAGTTTACTCAGTAGCTGCAAATTTATCAACATGCAATGGCAAACTCAAATGGGGGACACAGCGTGTGAGATAACCATACCTCTCATGGCTGCAGGAAAGGGGTTTGCAAATTTCTCCACATATTCTGCCTCTGCATTGGCCTCTTTTCCTCTGAAAATGATCTGGACAGCACCCTAGAAAGATAAAGTCTACAGGTCAGTGACAGTAATTCATCCTGTACAGAGGAAAGCTCTCTGCTTTACCCGTCCCCTCTCCCGACACAGGTCACCACTGCGCATCCAGATAAGATGCTTCAGAGTTAAAAACAGTTGTCTGCATCTCACTAAGCCGCTGCTGTGCCACTGTAAAGGCACTGCTGGCTGCTGCACACCAGTGAGTCAGCCTGGATTCACCTTTGCACCCATCACTGCCACCTCTGCAGTAGGCCAGGCATAATTTGCATCTCCTCTTAAATGCTTTGAGCTCATCACATCATAGGCACCCCCATAGGCCTGGAAGAAAAAAAAAAAAAAAAAGATTAATTAGTGTGGGGTGATCTTGCAGCAGCAACAATCTACATTCCTCTTGCAGCTTTTACTATTCTAAACACCAGCAAGTGGAGCTAAATTTTACTTCAAGGAGAGCGTGAGCATCTCCATTTTGCTACAAGTCTCCTAAGACTGACTAGGCATCTCTTCAGCTAGAGCCACAAGGGAGTAAGGAAGGGGGCTGCTGGTGTCTGAGCAGAGAGGAAACAATGTACATCCAGAAGACCAGGCCTCTGCCTGCACCCTGCACATGCACACAGACAAAGCAGTCAGCATGCTTCTGTGATCTCCTGGCCAGGGAATGCAGCACTCGGACTCTGCAGTGCTCCACTCTGGTACTGGAAGGGGTCCAGACAGCAGTGATAAACAGCTACTGCAGAGCAAACTGCAGTACAGTCTGTTTCAAGGCATTACTGAAAACTACGGAAAGGCTGCAAGCTTGGGAAGTAAAGGATGGTACTACTCAGAAGAATCAGAGAAGGCAAAAGGACAGAAAGTTCTTTTTTTTTTCTGTGAGAAGTCAAAATCCTTTGAAAACAACAGGCAGGAGGGGCAGACCAGCAAGGAAGAAGCTGTGCATTTAGAACCCAGAAGGTCTCTGGAGTTTATGGTAGCATGTTGTCAGACACCTTCTAGAAAAAGGGAAATGAAGAAAATTTAAAAGTAGACTACAGCAGAAGTGTATGGAAGAAGAGAAACTACACAAGTTTAAACCTGCAGAGACAGCAGAGGAAGGATACAATCAGCACTGTTTTGGAAAAAAAAGGAGACTGAGGTGGCAAGGATAAAGAAAGATTCACTGTGGGGAGACAGATGGCATGTGCTCGGTGAGAGAAGCTGGGTGACAGAGGACAAATACTTGACTGACAGCATTCCAGGGAGAAAGCAAAGAGCAGAAGTATGAGACAAAAGGAATGAAAGAACTGAGGTAATAGCCCAAGAATAGAAGGAATGGCCTCTTGTAATCTGACATGGAGAGGTGTTTCCAGATGGGACAAACAGAGATGTGACAACGACAGAAAGCACAAATGGGACACACGGACAAAACTTCACGTAAGTAAAATTGCTACTAGTGAAAACAAGAAGTCTAGAACACCATGGAATTATGCCCACTTACCTTTCTGGTGATGATAGTAATTTTAGGCACAGTTGCTTCAGCAAAAGCGAAGAGTAGTTTTGCACCATGACGTATGATTCCACCATACTCCTGAGCTGTACCTACAAATGACAGGGTTTTTTCATTCAAGGGAATTGACAAAACCCTGTATGCCACTGGGCAATTGTCATCATCCATTACCAGCAAAACCCTAACAATAACCAAAGCCATGTTAATGTCCAGGAGAAGGCAATATCCAGGCAGCATTTGCCGTAAGATTCTGAGCAACTAACCACAAAAAAAATCTCTTGCCGAAAGCAGCACATACTCCTATGTAAGGTTACAGAACCAGAACACTCACCAGGTGGTATCTTCCTAGGATCAAAATATAGTTATGTCATTTCAAGACTCCAAATGTGACCATCACTGAAAAGCACAACCTAGATTCACTTCCTCAGAAAACCACTCTTCCGAATGCAGTTTTTTTCTAGACCATACTGAAAGGCAGCTTGGATACCATACCGAAGACCTATCCTGGTCTTCCTTCAAGCAAGCCCAAAGTGATGGACCTTAAAAGACAGAGTGTGAAGTCCTCTATAAGGATTCTCAGAGCAGATGCTTCTGGACAGTGGTCCTGTGCCATAGCTATGAATGCGAGTCATCTCTGTTAGAGGATATTCAACACCATTCTGCCCGAAACACGGGCTATGCTGACTTGACTTGGAAGCAGCAATCCCATGTACTTTATTTCTAGGATTTCGGAATGTCAGACTACTGGATATAACTTTACAACTACTGCCTAACAATTTGTCTACCTCCTGACTTTTGTTTTCAGCACTTGAGATAATCTCTTAGAATAATTGTGAATTAACAAGATCCCAGAAATTTTTAATGTAAGATTAAGTAATTTTTAGTAACTTAATTTGGTAGTCTCTTTGGTAGCCTCTTTGGTAGCTCGACTTTAATTCAAGTGTAATTTGAGTGTCCAATTATTTATTTCAACAGCAATTTCACTTTTGGTTCTTGTATTTCCCTTTAGCCAGTGGGACTTGTCAAGCCTGCAGAACCTTCCCAGCAGCAGCAGTTGGAACAGCCACATCATCTCATCCCAAGAAGCTCACTGAACACAGCAGGGATGCTCAGCTGAGACCCAGAAGCTGGGGAGCAGTCCCAAAGCCTGTAATGTAGTCACAGCCTCCGTTCCTGATTCACACTTAGAACAGAGTAGTCAGTCACTTAAAATGCTTCACGTGTAAGTTCACTCAATTCTGTTGAACTATTTACAATTCTATTTTAACTATTTACATTGTCATCTATGTCCAATTAGCATAAAAAACTTTTCTGGCCATAGATTCAGTCCCAAACTTGCTCTAAAATGGTGGTATAGGTTATAGATATAGGTTGTGAATGCCTTAAACGTCATCTCTGTGCACACCTAAACTGTGGGCAGTCTGGAGTGGCTGGGTCACTGACACCATGAGATGTTTTGCGCACCCTTGTGAGCCTCTTTCTTCTTCTGTACTGAACAGGGAGAGGAGTTCACCACCACCCTCAGAATTTGTTCCTTAATCTGAACATTCTAAAGCTAATGTACCAATCTTGCCCCACTCCTTGAACTACAGCCATTTAGGATCACTATCAAGCCCCAGCCTGATCAAGCCCCTTGCTTTAGCCTTCTCTACTTTTTTAATCTTCCACTATTTTCAAACCACCATTCTATTTTAAGCCAGATATATGAGATAGCTTTGTTATGCCATTCTGAGCAGCTCTCCAAGTCTAGATTCCTGTACTGGCCCCTGAAGTGAACTAAGCTGCAGCTTGGTCCACGGTGGGTGCATCTACAGCAGGAGAGAAGGGAGAGGGGGCAAAGGGAGGAGGAAGGTTCTATTAACACCTTCTGTATTGCCTCATCCTCATTCTTAAAACATGCCAAGTATGTTGTATTATAGTAAGAACTGGCATGTTGCCTAGTGACATTCTGATGGTTCGGTAGCTGTAGAGGCCTTGAGGTAGACCTCATATTCAGTTGTATGAGAGACCCGGCATGTTTATCAGTAGAACATGTATATTCCTCCCACAATCTGTTTTCTAATAGGTCATTTTAACATTAATTACTCATATAGCTCATGCTAATTTCAGACCTTTCCTTACTGATTTATCCAGAACATCTAAATAGTAGACATTTTCATCTGAAAAAAATGCCTTGGAGCATGAAAGAGCCTAGGCCTTCCAAGACACAGGGAGGGGGGCATACCCACACTCAGTCCTGGCAAACTGGTCAGGTTTGATATTTGATCGGGCATCTGAGTGCTCAACATCTCACTGTTAACTTACTGCATGAACTGGCTCTCTCCTCAGGGAGGTCCAGCAAAGCTTTGTGATCTCCAACACACCCATAACAGTATTAGTAGAACATTTAGACACTTCATTTTCCTGCAGTTTCTTGCATATTTCAATATCCTTTTGTGATGACTATACTTAGAACACAATTTCTGCCCCCAAAAGTAGGATTTTTAAAGCCCGTTTTACAGTAAAGGTCTTCTCACTGAGTTTTTTAAAAAGGGTTTTTAACACCAACACCACCCTGCAACCAGCTGAATATAATGGCAAGACATACCTGGTAAAAATCCAGGAACATCCACAAAAGTAATCAGTGGTATGTTGAAAGCATCACAGAACCGAACGAACCGGGCTCCTTTCACGGAAGAATTTATGTCTAAGCACCCTAAAGAACAGAGCAAGGCGTTAACAATTCCAATGACCTGCTCATGGCAGTAAGTCAAGGCAACTTGAAAATTACACTCTGGTTTAGCTAAGAGACTTAAATTGTCTTCTCAAAACAAAACAAAAGCTTATCTGTAGATAACCTGCCATGAAGTTTTGCTGGTTTAGAACTAAGTGTATAGGCCACATTTAACACATTTCATTTTTCAGACCACTGCATGGAGAGACTTTCTATCCCAGAACGTAGCAGTTTGAATTAATTATATTCTTGTAATTTAAAATATTTTTTCTATAATTTTCTCTTCATTAATATCTTTAAAATCAATCATATTGAAAGGGTACAGAGTTCTCCATTAAAAAAAAAATCTATATAGAAGTTAAGTGGTCCACTACTATCTATAGAAAAATAGGCATTTTTGGTGAACATACTCCAAAGTATTTATGTTCTGTTTCACTGCTATTTAGAATTACATTATGTGCTACCATTAAACAGAAACACTTTGTATAAAAGCATCTCTGTGAAACGTTAAAAATCTTTATTAGACTTGAGAATATCAAATGAGACTAAAGTAATATTAAAGCCTGCTGACTGTCTAGTATCTTGATGAAGATTACAACAGAATAAAACAGAATAAAACATCACACTGGGTCATCTGATTTTCCAAAACAAATGGTACAAAAATTAAAAACAAGGAACGCAAAGTTCTGCCTGGTTAAAGTCACTTCAGAAATTAGTTAAGGAGACAAAGCAAAAGCCCTTGACAGTTTTAACAGGTGATCTTAGCTATTGCTACACGGTGTAGCTTCATATCGAAATTACTCCAGGTCAAGAACCCCACAGTTGTGCCTCTGAACACTACAGCAAAGTGACAAAAAAAATATAAATAAAAGTAACCTCATCCTACAGAAGAGTTTTAGGCATTTTAATGCTGTGGAAATAAGTGCCATTTCTATAGTACACTTAATCCAGCCAATGGTAGACTGCTGCCAAAGAAGTGGTGGTCTGTTAACCACCCTGCTCACGTGCTCCTAGCACTCCTCTTGTACCGGACAGGGCAGTTATGTAATTCCTTGTGGGCAAGATCACCTTGTTGATCCACTACAGAAATTAACTGGTTTTCAGTTACTTTTACATCATCAAAGCTGCATTATAATGAGATTCAAGACAAAGCAAGTGGTAGAAAAACAGCGAAAATGAGTGGAGGACCATACAAACATAAACAGTTAATTTCATAGCCAGCCAGCCATACAGAGCATGTTAAAAAAGGCAAAACCAAAAGACAAACCAGAGGAAGCACAACCTGATAAAATGTGTCATGCTGGACTCACCTGATGCTACTTTGGGTTGGTTGCCCACTATCCCAACAGTTCGTCCATTCATCCTGGCAAATCCAACAACAATGTTCCTGGCATAGGAAGGCATGATCTCAAAGAATTCCCTTTCATCAACAATCTGCAAGGATTAAGAGTTAGGCAGGGCCCTTAAAGAAGGCAGGGTTTTATATGTATTTATATATACAAGCAAACACAGAATCAGTTATGTTAGAGCTTCTAAAACACTTCAGGATTTGAAGAATTTCAAAAAAGGAAGAAAGAAATCTTTTAGTCTTCTTTGCAGACTTAATTCCAGCAAGTAACTAGTGCTGCCCTTATTATCAAACCTGCCCCTTAAGCATTCCATCAGAGCACACCTTTATGATTGACTTCTCTGCGGTGAGCCTTTTTTCCTAGATCATAACATCTGAGTTAGTTTTGTTAAGAACTTCTTTGACATGACAAATTATTGGCAGGCTACACTTTTAAAGAACAATTTCAAGTGATAAAAAGCAGGTGGTACTTCATGGAGCTCCAAAACTCTCCGTGGCACACTTAATATACACTCTATTTCTTTGCAAGTTGAGAGCACTTTACTAAGAGGCCAACACAGCGTGCTCTGCAGCGTGCTCTGCTGTGTCTGTCACACCCAAAGCGCTTTCAGTGCACACAGTAGAGAAGGGAGGAACACTTTTATCTGCAGCAGAGGCACAGGCACTACATCAAACATTTCTATCGGGAACCACAAATCCTGGGTCGCTGCACTTCTCTCTGGGGTTGATGTTCCAGTGTATGCTTTGCAAAGTGACATCCACTGGTGTATAAAGCAGTATCAAAATTCACGTGTTCAAAAGAGAACATAATTATACACAGAGCAGCAGCGACACCTATACATGGCTGCCTAGCGTTTTCTGAGAGAGTTCCTTCTTTAAACTGCTTATGACAACTTTGCCTATGCAGACTGTGGTGTGCCAGTCATTCCTGACAGCGAGATAAATGAAAAAATGAAAGAAAAAGTATTATTACAAGTAGTTTCATTTCTTTCCCTTATACGTCTCAAAGTCTGTGGGAGTGTTTGGGGGTTTCCTTCCTAATTCACTTAAGAATGTCTTTTTAAATGCCACCTGTTAAGTTGGAACAAGTAGTACTGAAATTCAGAATGGAAGAATCCAGAGATAAAAACATGCTGAGCTTGCTTTCTCTACTAAAATGAGGCTAAATACGCAGCAAGCTGGAAAATGAAACGTGTTGCCTGAACAAACACGTGGGAAAAAAAGAGTCAAATAAAGCAGCAAAAGGGAGACATTTGCCAAGGTCCTAAAAACACAGTAGAACTTCCCCCCCCCCCAATATGTGCTGCCTGTGCAATGTTATTCCAAGCTTCATCATCCACTTCAGAACCCTAGATCATCAGACATTCAACATCAGAGTGCTAGAAACAGCAGCTGGACATTTTAATATTCAAAATTCAGACTGCCAGGGGGCTCTACAGGAGGCTCCAGCAGCTTCATGTGATAAAACCTCTTTTATAACCATGTTCTCTGCCCAAGCATTTATAACATAGTGCAGTGTTAAAACTGGAAAAGTGAAGTACTCAAAAATTAGGCAAGCGATAATACTGCTTAAATAAAATCTCCATTATTTATACATTGCAATAATGGCTTTCAGGTTTTTCTTTTAAAATAGCATTTTTCCTTCTATGCTATCCACCCAGGAGATCTGCCTCACTTAATGAACCTTTAACATCAGCATTTCCAAGCTTCTGAGTGCTTGACTTGTCATTTTAAAAATAAGTAATTCTTCTACTGTCCATGTCCATAACTTGTCTCTTACAACAGAGGGAAAAGTAAATCTTTGAATAAACTTATGTAGTTTATTACTTTATATTATAAAGTGACAAAATTCATGATGGTAATAACTAGGTGCAGGGAGGGGGGCAAGTGATAGAACTGTAGACAAGGGGTGATTTCGACTGCAGATAGAAAACTGAATTACAGCATCTTTCATCTGTACAGTTATGCATGCAGAATAAGATGATGTATCCCAAAACCAAAGTTTATGATTCCTTTCATCTGGTAAAATCTTTCTTTTCTGCAGTTGTTGTTGTCCCTTCATTCTACTATACAGGTGAAAAAGTAACTTGTAAAGACTCAAATAAAAACCATAATAATCTATCCAGCACCATTCTGTTGGTTTCTTTCAGTTATTTACACACAGAATATCATATATCAGTATTGACCCAACAGTGCTCACACTAAGAGACTTACAGAGTGTATGATATCCAGCATATCATAGGCTTTAGTAGATTCAGTTGGGACAACTGTGTCCAGCTCAGGAACCAAGCGGTCACTGCAGAAAATAAGTTAAGTGTGATCAACAATGCTTAGAGATCAGATGAAGACCAAGAACTCAGGTAAACAACTCCACCTCTCTGCAACTTCACGGAAACTGCTCCTCAAATATGGAGAAAAGAAATGGGCCTCTTTGTTCCAGGCAGCTGTGCCTCAGACTGCTAAGCCCTCACACAGAAGGACAAAAGCTTGGCAAATCTCTCCCTGAAGGAGACCTCTCTTCTACAGGCACCCTTGCTTAGGAAACCACCTACTGGAAATACTGTTTCTCCTCTTTTCATTAGAGGAGACCAACATTACCCATGCAGAGTATCAGCAGGGAATGGGCAATGCTACAAAGGGCAGTCTGCAGGGGGCACTGGAAGTACGTGGGACACTGTGCTGGGGCAGGATTCAGCAATGGGGAAAGGGGTTTGGTAGAACAAGCATCAAGCAGCAGAAGCAGAAGAGCCTGCTTAGCCAGAGGCTCCAGTCCCTAGAGCTGGCCAGACAAAATGGTTTCTCCCAAAGGCAGAGCAAGGTTTCCTGTCATATACCTGGATCTACTACAAATTTACAAGTCCGATCCTTTCCCTGCCCACGTTGTGCACTTTTGACTTTGAATGCACTATAGGAAACCCTTCCAAACTTACTTGCCCTGACACCAAACAAGCAGAGCTTCATGGGTGGGAAAAATACATCCTGTGGCATGAAACAATGGCTGCATTTAAAGAATCTTTACCTGTCCTCTCCTTAGCAGTGATGCACTTCACACGGAGCTTTACATTTAAAAAAACTCCTGCATCTCTGTCAGCAGCTGCCACTATCACCTACTGGCAGCCTCATTAAGAAGCTACATGTGTTGGCATTCACTGGGGCTCTGGGTTCATGCAAAGTCCCAATCAGGGGGTGTCAATTTTTATGTCACCACTGAGGTGGCTTCAGGGAGTATTGTATTTGTGTTACTCCATTAAAATACTGGTCTGTATTTGTTAAAAATGGTATTTCTCTGGAGTTCTTCCTGAAATACAAAATAGTATTTTGTACTGTGATTTGGTACATTGAAAACAAGACTATACAAGACTCTAGACACCCAATTTAAACTGAAGGAAGGAAGTGATCTGCTGTTTGTCAAACTTGGGTAAAAACTGTTAACACAAACCCCAGGGCTGTCTCTGTGTTACCTCACATACACAAGGCTAGAGAGGCACAACTCCTTGCACAGAGATTAAAGGATACATCTATTAATAGAATAAAACTGATGACAACAGCAAGTATTTTTTTCCACGTGATTAAGACTATTGTATGCAAATACTTCCATAAAATTATATAATGAAACCTTAACCTGATGAAAGTAACCTATCTCAACATATAAAAACCCAGGCTACAAGATTCTAAAACTTCTTCTTGTCCATAAATTAGACATGAATGTGCTGTAAGTTCTGTTCATTACCCTGAAGGATAAGGGAAGAGGCACAATGAAATCATTGCCCCCATAAATTCACAGTGCTGTAGAGTACTGAGGGAAAATCTAACAGCATTAAAATAAGTAACCATCAAAATGAAGAATTCATCCAGGATACCACAAGTTTTAAAATCTCCTTCAAATCACCACAGATAAAGGCCATCTGGAGCTTGTTAGGAGTGTCACCAGATTTAAGAGGTGGAGAACTGTGCTTCTTACAGATCCCACCTATCACAAAAGAACTGCTGCTTATCATCAAAGCAGTCATCTGAAGTCTGCACCAGCATGAGACACTGTCACCCAGGTTGATACTGGTTTTCATTCAATACAAAAGGGACACTGTACCCAGTTACCAAGATGTCATCGTGAGCGCCGCGCTCATTGCTTTGGGGCGGTCTGGGGCTGTTCTCGGCATTTTTCTGGGGTTTTTTTGTGATTTTTTTACTTTCCTCCAGAAATGTGTATGCATACTGAGGGCTTTAAAGGAAATGAAATTTGCTCATAGTCAAAGTCTCATAAAGGTAAAATCACACCATACAGCATACCAAATGCAATGAAACAGTCACCCCTCAAAGGCAGGGGACATAATCATCATTAGACAACTTAGTACTATAAGGAGCCTTCTAACTCTTTAGAACCCAGGCCACAGACATCAAAAACTCCAACCAACAAAAGCTTCAGCAACTAAGACTGGTGTTTTTCAACACTACACAGAACTTACCTACCTAGAGAAAAAGCAAATAAAGGAAAACAAAAAGCCCATCAGCTTCTGGCTGGACTTAACACTGAAGACAAATGTATGCTACATTTAATTTACATTATTTTTGTCATTCTTCTGTAGTGTGAAAAAGATGCAATAAGAAAGAAATTACTCCAGAGGGATGGGCTTTGACTGGAGCAGTGGAAAGGACCAAACAAATCAATTCAAAGCAAAAGAAGTCTATTAAGATCTCGGTATGTCCAGATGAAAAATTACCAGTGTAAGTATTAAGACCACAAATAGGAGAAATACTGGAGAAGCTGCTAGAAAAACAGGCCAATTTAAAAAATGATCTGTCTTCACATGTATGAAGACTACAAAACTGAAGATTTTAGAACAAATTATTGAGTATTTATTATACTATAATCCTCTAATTCTCTATCTGCTGCCACAAAAAAAATTGTCTCCCTTAAAAATAAAGAACTAATCCCTTATACATTAGTAGCCACAACTGACAGCTTCTCACTAGAAAAAGAGCTGCCTATTGTAAGATACATTGAATTAAAAAAAAAAACAAAAAAAACCAACCTGTTGTTTCTATAATGAAATTAAAATACCACATTCAAATTATAGAGGGCAACTATCCCAATACAACTTTCTAAATGCTTAGAAAGAACATGATAACCTCAGAGATAATGCCCCACATTTACCAAAGAATAGAAGTTACTTGCTTTGGTTTGTCACTATAAAACCAGAACAGTCTTCCAGTTTAATAAACTCCTAAAGATCAGCATCTTAGAAAAATTGAGACCAGTACCTACTTGACCTGTCTGACCATTCTCTGAAAGCAACTGGTAAATTCACTTCTTTAATAGCAAACAATGTCTTTCAGGTACCAGAACAGTGATTTGTAAAATTGATCCAAATGAACCCTTCCCAAGCAAACTGTCTCAAACACATTACGAAGAACGGTGAAGCATCAAGAAAAGATAAAACCTCCCAACTCACACCTTAAAATCTTCACGCATGTAAGCACCACAAGACATACATCACACACATTGGTAGAACTGAAAGGAAAAAACTGAGGCATAGCTCCCATTCTGGAGAAGGAGACAACCTCTAATGGGTACCCTACAGAAAGGGCTGAACCGGGGTGCAACTGGATCTCAGGTCAAAATGCTTTTACTCCATTGACACCCCATCTTTAACACTGCTAGCACAGCTGTCTACTCAAACAGTCCTGTGCTGGCTCTCTGGCCATCTGTAGCTCTTGGAAATATCCCCTGATAAAAGTCGAGAGAGTTGCTGTTTTCCTCCTCTTGAAATGACTCAAGTCCTTCCTTTGTTAGGTTGCAAACTACACAACAAGCCTGACAGCCAAGTACCTAATACATAAAACTTTCTGCCTCCTGTGCCTGCCCACCTCTAACCTTAATGACCAGAACTTACCAAACGAACACATAACTAACAAAACAGGGCAAGTTCTTCTCACTGTTGTTCACTGTGCTATCTGCTGCCTAGCTTGCTTGTTTTAAGCAACTGTGACAGCCTATCTGTACAGAGATTACTTCTCCCCATGTTCTGTACACAGCCTGCATAGCATTGTTTCCAGAAAATAAAAAAACCTCACAGTCAGCATGTATGTATGTATGTACACATGCATGTTGAAACACTTACCATATTCACACACTGCAATGCAGAATTATCAGTCACAGTCCCAAGCACAAACCACTCCTATCTTTATGCTCCTCGAGCCAGAGAAGCTGTGAAATTCGATAGCCAGAGACCACAGGTCTCAGCTGGTGTCCTCTTACCTGGGATCATGGCATTCACAGACTGGAGCTGGATCACGGTTGCTAAGAGGTAAATAATTAAAGAACTCTCGTAGATTAAGTAAAGCATCTATATCGTTCTCAAAGGCTCTGTGTGCAACTCCTGGAAAGAAACAATTAAGCAGTTATTGAAAGTATTTTGCAAGGTTTCACTTTCAGGTAACTACCAATAAAGATGCAACGAACTTACGGCAAGAATTTTTCAACCAGAGCTATTAACAATCAGGAGTTTTAAGTCACCAAATTTGATCAGCTAAGAATATCTAGAAAATGTATGGCTGGATCAGACTTCCTCCTTACCACATCTGGACTGATCTCATATTTAAAATAATGAGTACTGGTTTATCAACTGTCACAGACCTAGCCGGATCCCAGCCTTCTGGAATTCAATCCAGGTTACTGTGCTGCGCTCACGCTTTGGACAAGTTCTTTTATAAAGGCTGGATCTGAGCAGTGTGTGTGGGTTTGGTTCATCATCAGTTCAGTTCACACTGAATTTGAGATCCCACAGTCATTTTGAGCCTCAAGAAGACTCCTGAGTCACCAAGTTTTCCGAGGGGAGGAGGGGGGAAATGTGCTTCATCTCACATTGATTGGTCTTCTTAACTATAAACTGAGTGGACATCATGTTAGTAAGCAAACAAGGGATTGTTGAGACTCTTTCAACCCATGCAAATTTCTGGACAATAAACATACAAAAAACCCACACTAGTCCAGTAAGTCATGCCCTCTGACAGTCTTCCCACTTCTAGAATCTTTTATGGATTTGCTACTTCCTCTTCCAAACCCCAGAACTCTCCCACACTCACACTTCTATTTTCTTTTCAATTGCCAAAAAGAACCAGCAAGAGAGCCCTGTAGAGTAAGATCCTGCACTTAACTAGTTTTATCACTTAGACCCAAGTGATACTCAAAATCTGCATTAGACAATCAGCTGTTTACCTAGAACTGTGTCATTTACTCTGAAGAACAATTAGTATGTTGAGCAAACTACCCAGCTCTCACCAGATACAGCGGTGTGTGTCTTTGCACCCCCAAGCTGCTCTTGGGTGACATCTTCATTGGTAACAGACTTAACTACATCTGGACCAGTGATGAATAGATAGGATGTATCCTAGGGGAGGGACAAAAGCAAGAATACACAATAAATGCTAGACCTGAGCTGCAAAAGCACCTAAGGAAAAGCCACGCTCTAGAAGCTTCCCCCCAAGCAAGAAAGCAGAACACCACAGAGATTTTAAAGAAATCCTATGTTCCCTAATGCAAGATGTAAAAAAATCCACCAAATAAGCAACTATTCACAAGTCACCTGGGAAAGTTTTTCTTCACTTTGCATCAAAAATAAGCTTCATCCAAAGCAGGAGGCTGTCTCAAAAAAAAAAAAAAAAACCAACAAACCAAAAAACAAACCAACCCTCCCTGCGGAGTCAGATCAATGTTACCAGCAGCAAGTCAGGATATACTCCACCCTTACCTTCACCATGAATGTGAAATCAGTTAAAGCAGGCGAATACACAGCACCACCAGCACAAGGACCCATGATGAGGGAGATCTGTGGAACTACCCCAGAACACAGAACATTCCTCTGCAACAGAAGGAAAAAAAAAAAAAAGACTTCTAATTTTACCAAAAATGTCTATCTGTGCATAGATTCTGCAAGAACTCACAATCACAAACAGGAGAGGACAGCTTGCTTTATTTACTGGGAGATGAATACCTAGAAAAAGTGTCTTGATGCAAATAGAACCAAAATAATTATGTTGCTTCTGTTTGGTTCTTTCTGTTTCCATACATTTTATTTCATATACCATGCAATGTCTGCTAAGGAAGATGGAATGCGAGACCTCAAAAGATGCTGCAGAAGCAAAAACTTCACTGAGCCTGAAGCAGTAAGCAGTGTATGTACCTGAAATTTGAACATCTAGGTACACCATCGCTCAGAAGTAGAAGTAAGCTTTACTAACCAAATGTGGCATATATTCTTTTAAAATCAGATTCCTGCACTGGCCTGAGTTTTACACAATGGAGATCCGCAGCTGTCCAACAATGTGGTTGGCATGTTGTGCAAAATATGTTTACATAGCTCACTGCTTAACAGACTGCTGTAACTGTTCAACTACATCATCCCAGATTGCACTGATCCAAAAGACTGTGAGCATCTGACTAACTTGTCATCCCACCAGCACGCACTCCTACTGGAAGGACAGTCATGTTTATGTTCTGTGCACTTGCTTAAAAGCAATGTGTTTTGGTAGGCATAGAAAACAATGTCATTTCAGTGAAGAAAAAAAAAAAAAAAATCAGTAGTATGTCTAGAGGAAAAGTTCCTGCATTTACCACAAAATACTGTAAAAACATTAAAATTTTACCAGTCCAAGCAGTACTGGACACCACCAAACGGTAAGTTTAATGTTGTACTACATACTGTTCTTTGACCAAAAACCTGACTTGCCTTTTTTTTTTTTATTTTTTACCCACTGACCTATCATCTTGACAGAACAGACAGTTGGTGCTTCTGATAGGAGATTCTCAAGTCTCCTTCAAGTGCATACTGTTTGATTTATCTACATCCCTCTTTCTGCAGTGGAAATCTTTCACCTTTTATCAGCCTCATTGAAAACGCATCTGCACTTCAGAGGATACATTGGCATAGCTGGTGGTGGATCACAACCATCAGTCACCTAACAAAACACCCTCTGAACTGTGTGCCCACCTGTCTCACACATAGGAACACTCAAGAGAATTTACATCCCAACACAGGCAATCTATACTTCAGTGTAAATCAGACAGTTCAACAGTTGCTTGGGTGTTTCTTCCTGTTAAGTACACTGCCTATTCTTTCATTCTTATGACAAAGTTTACTACAGTAGTGCAGCTCCTATAATGCCTTTCATTGGATCACACACAGTGTTTTACAAGGCTCAGTATTACCTCTGTATAACGCACAGGCAGATGGAACTACATGATACGGTAATTTGCCCACAGCCAAGAAAAGAACCAAGAGGACACTCCAGGTCTCAACAGCTCTCACTGCTTTTTTCACAAGGTAACACTGGTTGAAATAGGATGGTGATAACCTAAAAGTTTACTTACAAACAACGTAAGAAAGTTTTTGTCCATCCTTGTGGATGTCCAGCTTCCCAGATCATCCAACAGCCTACTTACCAAAAATATATCTGCATAGCCTGCCAAGGACTCCACTCCCTCCTGGATACGGGCTCCTCCAGAGTCATTCAGCCCAATCACAGGTGCTCCAACCATGGCAGCTTGATCCATGACCTAGCGATGGACACAAACTCCTCATTACTGACCCAGTGAAGCTAACATCCCAAAGCAACCAAACCTCAAAATGTACATCCCCTGGAAAAATGTCCATACACGCCAGAATCTGAAGTGCCTACGTAGTGCTTCTCCTTTATTTGCATTAACTGTCACAGTCACTAACTGCTTACTGCTGCGTTTTGAGTCATTCAGAATGGAGGCTGAAAAATGCACCTTTAATCACTCTCATGACCTTTAGTATTTATCTGCCTTACTGGCTGTGCATCTCCATACTCACACTGCATTATTCAAACCCTGTGCTAAAGGACATGATCACAGGAGTCTGGACCAGAGAGGACCAATCTGTCTCTGTTCATAAAAGGTCTCAACTGCACCTTAAACACTCCCTCATATATGTCTAATCTGATTTTAAAAGTCTGTTGCAGTGGTGGTTGTGTAATCTCCCTAAGCAGTATATTGTAATGCTTGATTATCCTTCTTTTAAGTTCTTTGTGAAGACTAAACTAAATCTTTCCTCTGGAAATTCAGAAACATTGCTTTTTTCTTGATACACAGTAGGCAAAGAGAGCATTAACTACTACTTTGCCTCTGTCTTCATAAACATTCAAGTACCTCAAATCTCCCTTCAGTCTTCACTTTTCCCTTCACATTTCCAGATCAAGCACCAACAATTCAGTCAGACTGTTCTTTCTACATCCTATTTTCTCTCTCTCCAATCATTTTGATTACTTGCTTCAAGATCAAATACAATAGTCCAACAGAGGCTTAAGTGGAAGGATTGAATTCCTTACATTCCTTACATGAAATACTCTTGCTTATTAGATTCCAGCAAAATATTTGCCATTTTCCTAACACTACAGCACTGGCACATTACATTGAGATATGCTTTAACATTAGGATCTGCTTTATCTCTTAAATAATTTTCTCAAGAACTACACATTACCAGTCAATATGCATTTTGAATTTCAAAGTTACTTTCACCTTCCTGCTATTAACCCTTTCAATCATTGTTACAGAAATTTCAGACAAACTTACTAAGATTTTTAAAACTTCAGTCCTATCTTTCAGGGTGCTTGCAGCTTCAAAGTGGAGTTTGACAGACCGTGGAAACATAGCAAACACACTTAGGCCCATTCAAATCAATACCATCCCAGCAGCACCAAAATTCCAGCCCGAACGTGACTCAGGGACAACTCTCTCTGTAGAGTTCTGTTAAGTGGCTTTGCTCTTACCTGCAGTTATTCCATGTAAAACATGCTTTGTGCCTGTGCATCCATTTAGAAGTTGAAATACCACAGTGGCAGACACACAGAATGACACTACAATTTAAACACCATCCCACAATTGAAAATCATTTCTGTGAGCCACTAGTAGTCTCATTTGCTTGTGTGAATGCTTCATAAGGAATTTTATCAAATGTCTTTTTAAAAATGAGTTGACATTATGCTTCTTCCTAGAAGGCCTGTCATCCCATCAGGACATGTTAGTGAAAATCTCACTGACACATTTTTCAATTTGCTAGGGCCTTATATATGGAATAATTATTTATTTGGTGGCTTTTCCAGTCATTGAAGTTCTTCCTAAACCACACATGGCTATGCACATTCAGCCTACTGAAAACATGTTCACATATATGAAACCAGCCCTTTTTCGGTCACACCAGCATTGCAGGAAACTTTTCAGGATTCCTTCTCAAAAATACTTTTCTGTATCTCATGGACTCAACAGTTGTCTTGAAACAGGGCATCACACACACACACAGAGGCTTTAATTTGTTCCCCACCAGAAGCGGGCACGTACTACTCTCAAAAAAGCCACACTGAATCTTTATGGCTTCAGGGAAAACATTAGAGGCATTTAATGTGGTCTGAAAGACCACAAGTCTCTTCTGCAAATGCAACAGGCAATCTGTAGCCCAGACCTACCTAAATCGGAGCTTTGCTGTAAGATGCCAAATAACTGCTACCTCTCTGCAACTGCAGGAAAAAGTGCCAAATGGGAAATGATGACCACCAAAGAGACAGATCTCCAGGGAAGTCCAGCTCACTAAGGGAGAGCAACTACACTTCACATTCATTATTTTACATGATGGTTTACATTTTTTACCAAAAAACTTGTTTCTGATTCCACAGCAAGAAAATTCAGGAAGTTTTCAGCCCATACCAGCCCATATCACTGAACACATGAAAAAGTTCTCGTCCTCCTCATCCCTGGTATTCAAACACCAGCTTTTCCAATGACAAAAGGAGACAAATGAGAATAAGCAGACACAAGTATCTGAGAAAGGAATTTTTGAGTACTAAGGTAACCTCCAAGTTATAAACTTGTTATCTTCAGATTTACTTGTTACATTTGCTTTTTATAAATATTACACACTTCCACATAGCACTGTTTATAGCAAAAAGTTTCTCCCCAGTCATTTCACATTTCACCAGCAGACAATGGCTGGTTAATCTATTTTTGTACTTTGCAAGTCCCTGTTGTCTTTTGTAGCACAATATAAAAGGCAACTTATTTTAAACAAAGTGTGTATTCCTTGGAAAAGCTCTCTTAGACTTGAAAAGCTTCCAAAGGCTAACTCTCCACTCACCTGTGCTTTCACATCTTAACTGACACGAAGAGATAGGCATTTTCAGGTTGTTATGACATACACCAGGGTCCACTAAAATCAGTCACAAATAATTTTCTCCAAAGTCATTAACGCAAGAGATTGGAAAAAGGACACTGGCATTTTTTTGGTTTATTTTATCCTGTGAATTACCTTGCAGATCTTCTGGGCATGAGCTCCAGATAAACTGCCTCCAAATACAGTAAAATCCTGGAGGGAAAACAGGTTAGGGAAAGAATTATTTCAGTAA
This sequence comes from Chloroceryle aenea, assembly GCA_013399075.1. Lineage (NCBI taxonomy): Eukaryota > Metazoa > Chordata > Aves > Coraciiformes > Cerylidae > Chloroceryle > Chloroceryle aenea. The sequence goes on from VWZY01008953.1 coordinate 1,224,757, forward strand.
AATGTTGCAAGTAAACAGGATAATCCCACAATGCTCTGTATTTGGTATGCTGCTCTAGAACAACCTGACTCCCTTAATGCAGCCTGCAGATCACTCCAGTTCAAGTCAAGCCTCCTTCACAAGAAAAAAGATCTTTTCAATGCATTTGCCAATGGATTCCATGTTAAAATCACAAACTTACTATGTCTCATTTGCCTTTTTATTTTTACCTCACAGAACCATTCTCTCTTTCTACAAAAGTACACGCCTCTTTCAGCAACATTACGGATACTGAAGTAGTCTGGAGAAGTTTCACCTGTCCTGCTTCAAGGGGCTGCAGTAAGATATGGCTGCAAACAGGCAGAAATAAAAAACTGATACACCACTGTTCTATATTCATGAGTTATGCTCCAAGAGCTGATTATTCTTTTGTGGGTGCAATAGGGACTATGTTAGCCAAAACTAACTACTGGTGCTACCCCTAGGCCTGGGCAGTAAGACCTTTAACAACTAACACAAAGCCCTGGAACTGATCAAGAAGAAAAGGGGATATTGACAACTACTGGCACCAACAGAACCCAGAGACAACTTCTGATTTTTTCTGATGCCTTTCCACTAAATCAGAAGCTCCCAAAACTGTGTGGACAGAGAACAGCATGACTATGACTAGCACTTGAACAAAAAAAAAGGAAGAAACATCTCTCGTGGCAGCTCAGCTTAGAGGGGGAAAAAGCCTTTAAATACAAAAAAAAGAAAGATGGATCATGAAGGGGGATATTTAAATTATTTTAATATAAAAACTGCCCTCTACTTGTGTTCTTCTATAATTAAGTTCTGTGCTTGGCTCCTATCTTATGTTCAGGCCCACATAACATTGTCCTTCCTTGGAAGAACAGCATTTCCAAGATAAAAAAGGCAGAGTGTACGACTTCCTCCAAGGTCACACAGCAACAATCATTTTGGCCATGACAGCAAACTGAACAAAGGCTACTTTGTGGCCCAGAACAGAGAAGCAGTTACCACTGATTGAAAGAAAGACTTTCTTTCAGTGTTAAGACTAATCAAGATAAATCTATACCTACAGTGTTTCCTGTAAAGTATTTTTATTTTATTATAAAACGTACATTTTAAACACAAAAAAGTATATTTTGTCTATTTATATGCTCGCTATCACAATCCCTTCAACTAATCACAGAGCTTGAGCCTGAGAAACAATTCAAGGTTGCTAAAGTGCCCTCTGTCATGAATTCCACTCATTGCAATTCCAGTTGACAGCTCCAGTAAATAGCCCCCATGCTGCAGCTTGAAACCCAGATAGTTCTGAGAGCTCACAAAGCCCTCCACTGACACTCACAGGTCTCTACACACCTGCATCCACACACATCCAACTGCAGGGACAGTCAAAACATGCAGTTGCTTTAATCATATGGTGTTCAGTAACTTCTCCATTCATTCACTTCTTGTTTATCAAAAATGTGGGTTTGGGGGACTCCTTAAGTCTCTCAGCATATCAATATCCAATGATATTACACTGAAGTAATAAATAGGGTTTTTTTTCAAAACACTGGCTCTGCATTCTTCAGTCTTTTCATCTCAGTCTTATCACAACTGGGCAAATCTATCACCCAACAAACTTTGTAGAAATGCTTTTTAGCTTCTTGTCTGAAGGTGCTCTGCTTCCTCCCACAGGATATTTCCATCTTATGTTTATCAGGAAAACGTAAACTGGTACATTACCACATGGTCACATTGAACTACAGTGAATTTATTTCAAAGGACAAGTTCATGCTATTTAAAAAACAAGTGAAACCATACCTGACTGAAAACATAAGCCAGTCTCCCATTAATCCGCCCACGGCCAGTCACTACACTGTCTCCAGGATACTGCAAAAAATAAAAAAATAAAAATAATAATTTAAAAAATCAAAGCAACGATAATGTCCTCTAAAAAAAATCACAAACTCATACTGAGTACAAAGTCAAAGCAAAGACTGAGTCTTCAAGACAACTGGCCTTTCATGTTTGCAGTGGGGGCTCCACAAAGATTTCCCCCAGCCCCAGAAAGGAAAGCTAGAGATAACATTACATATTAGTTGTGTATTAGTGTAAAGATTAGTGAATTTTGCACTTTCCCTAAAAAACTTCAGCATATCTGGAGCTAAGGCAAATGATGACCTTAGAGACAGGTTGTACTTTTTATTAGGATCACCTGATGTTTCTTCAACAATGGACACAGCAAACAAACCTTTCTTGAGGTTGTTGACACAGAGGAAAAACAACAACTCCAGAAAGGTCAAAAAATATAATTAGAGTCACCTGAAATACTCAGCTTGACTTGTTCCATTTTTCACCCTGTAAATAAGGGAAGAAGAAAGACATGGAAGAGGAAACTGAGTCTGTCAATCCATGCTGTCTCACTTTCTAGTAAGGTAAATACACAGAAGTCTTTCAACACAACAGTAGGAAATTAACTTTCCTGGGCTGTCATAAAAGAATTCCAAGCATTTAAATACCTTTTATTATTAGGGAAAAAAACCATATATTGTGCAGGACCTACTCTGAGAGCCATTTCTGCTCAAGGTGATCTGTTCTTGGGAAGGTCATACTGGTCTAAGGACTTTTCTCAGACTGCACAAACAGCACTGCCACCAGTTGATGGTTTTTGGCACACAGAACAGCAGGAAACACACCTGTAGTTCCAGCCCCTGTCTCATGCAGGTGACTCTGAAAAGTCAAAGCAGCCCACAAAGTGGCCTGGGTGTGAGCGCAAGCCCTACCCTACCTTCAGAAAGTTCTAGGAACTCAGAGAAATTCCTGCTAAACTTATTCCAACTCACTGGCCACAGTCAGGTCATCTGTTGTGAAAGTGTGCTCTATAAACACAATCTGCAGCTCACTGAAAGGTGAATTTTCAAGGACTAGGAGAAAAGTAAACCTCTTGTCACTCTCAGGCTTTGCTGCTCCTATCTTTGGAAACAGCAATTTGTTATCAGCACTGTGGGATGCAGTGTGGGGAGTTTGATGAGAGGCAAAACAGCAGGTTTTTCAGTTTGCTAGGGAACGGAGTAAAAAATTAGAGAATAAAAGATGTTTGCTCCCACACTCATTGAGTGGGAAGAATGTCTAGCATGACATCCTTCTCAGCACCAAAAACCATCAGTCTCCTGGCTACTAAACTGAAAATAAACCACAGAATTGTTGGAATTGGAAGGGACCTCTAGAGATCATCTAGTCCAACCACCCCACCAAAGCAGGTTTGCCTAAAGCACACAACACAGGACCTGCATCCAAGGGGGTTCTGAATATCTCCAGACTCCGAAACCTCCCTGGGCAACCCATTACACTGCTTCATCACCCTCACAGTAAAGAAGTTTTTCCTCATATTTAGGTGGAACCTCCTCTGCTCCAGCTAAATCATTCACATTTGCCAATTCTTCCTCAGCCACAGGATGCAGTCCTGCAACTTGAAGGACTGAAAACAAACTGGTTTGATAACCACATAAACTGGAGTTGCAGTCACTGTCTGCAGCATAGAGCAGTGGCAGATACAGAGCAGGCACCCCCACACCAGAATACTCCACAGAAAACAGGGCCTTCTGCTACAGAAGATTCACAGTGAACATTCACATCTGTACTAACCAATGTTTGTTGGTCCTTTCTGTGTTAAATCACAACAAAAGACTTTTCCCTGTAGGAATTTATAGGGCACCAATGTTACAGTGAGAGACTTTGGGAGACACAGATTTTCTCTCTACGCGATGAACCTCAAGTACCATGTTGGTTTATGATACATGGCCATGTATCTGAAAACTGCATAAGCAATCAGACCACAACCTACAAACAGACCAATATGAATGCTTGAATTTCCAAATGTATCAGATTTTAAAGCCCTAAAGGATTTTATGACTATATAGTTTGGCAGGTATAAATATAGATGAGAGTTATTTCATCCTGTAACCCTAAAGTTAGCTGTAGGGAGGCAGAAGTGTCTACCTGTATTTATTCTTCATATCTGACTTTATTGACAAAGTTGTAACTACAAAGGTCTGCAGCCTCCTCTGTTATTTAAAATACAAATCTAAGACAATATCCAGGGAGGTTTTTGAACCAGATGACCTTGTAAAAAGAGGCATCAAATTTAAACAATGGAAAAGTAAACCATGTAAACTGTTAAGTGGAAACTGAGAGCAACAAAAAGTAAATTTGCAAAGAAAGGAAAAAAAAAGCAAACAACAAAGAAATAACAAAAAAAACCAACCCACAAAAAAAAAAACAAAAACACAAAACAACACCACCACAACACCACAAATCAAAGACACTGCATGTGAACAGCAGAGGACAAAGAAACAAGAGCTATAGGAAATAAAACTACCTTATTCTTACTAGAGTCCATCCCAAAGTCAGAACATCTGTGTTCCACAAACATGTCATATTCATCAAAACTGTCAGGGTCCAACAGCAGAAGAACTCGTTCCCTTGCTGTCAGCTTTCCCTGAAACAGAGCAAGCAACAATGAATACAGACATCAGGTGTTTCTGGCTGTTTACCAGCAGATGTAGTTCAATCAAACACAGCCTCGCTTCATCTGCTACATTTGGCCCACTGAGCAACTGCATGCCCCCAAAGCTGGAAACAGCCTATATAGGGATTACTCTCCTTAAAAAAATTGTAATGCAAGCCAGACTTTGAAAAGGTGCCCGACTACTGAAGTAGCGCTACCAGGAGGTAAAGGAAACTATCTCAGAGTGTTTTCAACAAGATGTATCATTGTACCTATTTTTGCCTACGCATTTAAATCCCACTATTAAGGCCTTTGTTCTATTCTTAAACATGGAACCCTTCCACAGCTGAACCAGTCCTTAACAACAGTTCAAGGCTCAATTCACCATGCTCAGTATTTGATTGCAGCTAATAAGGGGAAAAAAAGAAATAGGACAGCCTGAAGGAATTTTCTGACAAAATCTTTTTGCTCTTTTTTCTGTCGGACACTGTCACAGGCAAAAGTGGAGGAAGGGCCAAGAACGTCTCAGCTGACCAGTGCTGCATGTCCTTTGCTTAGTACTAATGATACGGTTATTTTATCTTAATCTTCCAACCCAGGTAAGCATTTGTGTACAGAGATCAGGGTGCTGGGTTGTCTGCTATAGGGGGTGGTGTGGCCCTACTTCAACATGATGTTAAAACACAGCTTGGCTTCCCTACAAAACTTGTCACCCGTTAAGTCAAAGCATTCATGAAAATCAACAAATGCAGGAAAGACTAATATAAGTCACAGATTTAATTTATATAAAACATGATGTGAGATGCTTGAAGCCCCTAGACAGGCAGAAATGTTTGTATATTGGTATGTCAGTGTCTGAAATGTGAGCCTGTAACTCTTTTCAGATGTTGCATAACTGCAGAGGGGAAACCACTACTGGGCAGGCTGACCATTCATGTAGTCTTAACATGGCTGTCTCCTTGATGCCCACAAACCACCATGGTACCACTAGGTCACTCCTCTAAAGAGAAAGGCATCCCCGCAAAAAACAACAAAAATTTTTTAAAAACTACATTGCCAACACCCCTCAGCACTGCCTAAATTCTGAACAACAGAAACAAGAGACTAAAAAAACAGCTGCTGTCCTCCTTTCCATCTGCCTCTGCCTTACTTCCCCTCTTCCAGCTCTTCGCTCTCATCTTGTAGCTCAGCCTCCAGGCCCAGTGAAGTGTTAAGCAGCTCCAACCCGCCGTCACAGGATAGCCAGAGGTGGCAACGTGTGCCTACGCCACCCCTCATGCACACGCATTACAGCCGATCCTGGTGACGGAGGCAAACCAATTATTCTTTTTTTCTGCCTAGAGAAAGAACTAACACCGTCCGTGACGCTGCTCCAGCAGAGCTCCCCGCAAAGGAATGGCCTCTGCAGCTGTAGCGCAGAGAAGCCGCCCCGCGCTGGGCT
>VWZY01008953.1:1231370-1241909 GCA_013399075.1 Chloroceryle aenea
GTTGTTTTTGCACAGGGAAGCTTTCTCGCAGACCACCGTGACAGTGCATCGGCCCTTCCCCATCCCCTGTTTTGTAAAGATACAGTTTTGGCTTTGGAAAACCCCGGGGGACTTTGGAAAACTTGGATTTTAGAAGTGAAGACAGCAAGCGAAAGTGTTTCGAGATTAGCAGCCCTCTCTTCTGAGTGCTGGGATGTATTTGTTATGAAAACACTGTCCCTGTGATACACAGGCGCTGATTCTCTGCCTCCTCCTATTAACAGGCAATCTGTCTCTTGTCACAGTGCACTTTCATAAGGGTCAAGAAAATAAAGACCCCATAAAAAGGGAGTGGATTGGGGTGTTCAGGGAATACACATTGCACATACCAAGTAACCTCACTGCAGTACATCTGCAATCCAGAGGTCTGATGTCATCGGTTCCCAGGCAGTTCTCTGGTTTGCAAACACAGCAATCTCTATACTAGATATTCTGTTAGCCCAGCAGCCCACCTCCTGTTCTGACCACCAAGAAATAGCTGGGCAGTTGAAGAGAACACAAACAGTGCCAGGTGAATATGTGTCCATCTGCTAAGCATGAAGAAGGACATAAGCATGGTCCTGTAGATACCATAAGGGTAAATCTGAAGAAGAATCTCCAAGAATGGAAACTCTTGGATTACACAGCATATACAAACTGTCATATAATAATTCATTTCAGAAGGACTCTCAGGCTCCAGTCCAAATTCCTACTAAGGAGTCAACACTGAATTTATACCAGTTTTCTCAGGGCTTTGTCAGTTGCATCTTAAAAGTCTGTGAGGACACAGACAGGCACACTTTTCCCAGTCCCAGTGCTTCACTGGCCTCATGGGGAAACTAATTCCTCTCCCACCGCCTCCTATTAAGTAGCGACATGCCTTGTTTCAGTTTAGGACAACTGCCTCTTGTCTCTAACTATGCACTTCGATAAAGAGTGGTTAGTGAGATGACAGAGACAGGCTCTTCAGTATCAGAAAGCAGCTGTTACAGGTGTCCCCAAACCCTTCTCCAGCCTGACAAAGATAAAGGCCAGTCCATCAGCCTCCACACCTGGATCAAGTGCTCCAGCTCCTCCCTGCCATCTTGCAATCCCTGATCACCATGTTGTCCCAACATGGATACAACTGTACGGTAAGTGATCCTGTCAAAAACCCTACCCGAGTCAAGGCAGGTGACATCCACTGCTCTTCCCTTATCCACAGAACTAGTTATCACTAGAAGGCACTGAGGTTGGTCACACATGGTTTACCCTTGCTTAATCTATGCTGTCCATTCCAAATCACATTCTCCTTCATGTGCCAAAAAAGGCATCCAAGAAGACTCACTCCACAGTGTTCCTCAGAAAACAAGTTGAGGCTCACTGCCTTACAGTCCCTCAGATCATCCTCCTAACTCCTTTTGTAGATGGGCGTAAGCCCAGCCTTTCCCCAGTCATCAGGGATCTCCCCAGATCTCCTTGACCTTTCAGAGATGATAGTAGCCTTACTATGACACCTGTCAGGTCTCTCAGCACACTTGGGTCAACCTGTCTGTTTCCCCAGACTGTATGTGTCAAATTTTGTCAATAATTGCTAACTCAATCAGCCTCCAATACTGTTAGCCCCTCTCCTTGAACCCTGTCTGTAGGCCCAAAAGCCTGGGGAGATCATGTCACTGAAGACAAAGACAAGGAAGATACTGAGAACCTCTGTCCACACCCTACCTATCATGAGACTGCTTCAGGCCCCAGCCAGAGTGACCCCAAAATGATAGTTGCATTCCTGCCCATCTGTAAGAAAGCTGCTCCTCTGCAGCAGCTGAATAGGCACTTGATACTCCCCGGCCAGGCTCAGTCAAACACCAGGAAGAGCAGGTTCTCCCTCATCATGAAATAGCCCAAGTAGGAAACAGCAGGAGATACTCTACACAAAAGCCTCCACTGTCCCCCAGTGAGAAATACTTGTATGCTGCAGGTTAAGTATCACCTGGGCTGGCTACAATAGCTTCTTCATTAAATATAAATATGAAGAGCAATTCTGCAACTTTAGAAATTAAGATTACCACTATTCAGAACAGGGGTCACCTGCAAAAAAAAGATTAGAAATCTTCATTCACTGAACAGAGAGGTTTCAAGAAGATCCCATCCTGGAAGACAAAGTTGACATGCCTCAACATCAGGGCAGTAGGAGATCCTAGAAGCAAAAAGGCATTCTTCAGATAGTTGAAGACTAGAGGACTATTGGGGAAAACAGAATTGTAAACTGTAGTGGGTTACATGTAAAAAAAACAGAGTGAAGAGGCCAAAAAATACTTTTAGGAACAACTCTTGCTAGAAGTATGAAAAATAGTAAGCTTTTTATTAAATACATGAGGAAAAGGAAGGATGACAAAGAATCTGGCAATGAGACAAATCAACATTAAAGGGATTACTCAGAGACTATACAGCCACTGCAGAAAAAAAATCTAATTGGTTTGGTTTACATCTGAATTCAGTGCAAAGGAACTTGAGAAGATTTTTGTGCCAAAAAAAATGGGGTTTATTTGATGAAGGAATACATTGGAGGTTCTGTTTCACTCTGGAGATTAAGTTATAGAACAAATGATTAACACTAATACTAACAATTCTGCAGAACCAAATTGTTTTTACCTCAGTGTAGCAATTCAGAGATCAAAGATGAACTAGCTTAACTATCAAGTCTCTTGCTGAAAGCTCAGGTGGCTATTGGAATACCAGTTTTTAAGGCACGCATTAAGGGATTTAAAAAAACTAGAAACCTGTAAATCCAATATGAATTATGAAGCAAAACAAAACCAAAAAAAATACAAACCCGAAGAAGCAAACAAGCAAACAAAACCAACAAAGTCCACACTCAACTAAAAACCAGTATTAGTGAACATGTAAATAAAGAGGACACACTGGGGAGGCCCTGACACAGGATTTGTACAGAAATTCATGCCATGCAGATCTAGTGGCTTAATTTAATGAAGTCACACATATACAAGGGAGATTCAGTGCACATGATTACTAGGATTTTCAGAGGAGTTTGAGAATGTCTCTCATGAGAAGTTCTTGAAACTAAGTTGACATTAGATTAAAAGGAAGGTCTTGTCATGAATGAACACTTGTTTAGAAAATAGGAGAGTGAACAGTGAAACAATTTCACTAGCAAGTCCTCTAGAACTCTTGAACTGGGACATCTTCTATTCATCACAACTGTGAAGATCTGAAAGTGGAACTTAGTAAGGTGCAATTTCCTGCTCAAACCAAGTGTTTTGCTTAACAACAGTTATGGCACTTGACTGAAGAATCACCAAAGGACCTCACAGAGCTCAGAAAGAGATGAAATTCAAGTAGATGTCAAGTGATGCACTGGGGAAAAACAATCCAAATAATACATACAGATTGAACCTTTGAACTGTCCTTTACTAAAAGAAACGAGTTCATAATACTTCTGCAAAAACATCTGTTCAATTTCCAATAGTGGTCAAAAAGAAAACTGAGTATTAGCAATGATTACAAAAGAGAACAAAACAGAAAACACATTATGCCACAGAATACCTCTATGGTAAATCTGCATCTCTAATACTGTGTGCAGTTCTGGTCTTCCATCACAGTTATGCCCCACTCTTGAAAGTGACATATGTATGTCATGATTTTGTAGATTCTCTAATGTATATACATACTTAGATGAACACACAGAAAGACATGGAGAGAAAAGAACAGAGTTAATTGAGCATATGAAGTGACTTCTATAAAAGAAGCAGATGAATGGTCCTCAGCCTGGAAAAGGGACAGCAGCTGAAGCAGAATGATGGACACCTGCAAAATCAGGAGTGGCATGAAAGGGATGTCTGGGGATTGATCATTCACCAGCTATCCCAACACAAGCATTACAGGCTTCAGCTGGAACAGGCAGATGGATGATCTGTTACAAAGAGATAGTTCTCTATGGCACACAGCTCAACTAGAGAACTACTTAGCACAAGCTAATCCATGTGCCATAAGTGTTTGGAAAGCACCTAGACAAATCAATGGAGAAGAAATCTAAGACTGTAAACCACAAAGATATTGCTGCTGTCCCCAAAACACAAACTGCAAGAAGCTAGGAGACTGTGCTAGGGAAATAATACTGTATGATTACAATATTATTAATGTTTTCTATATATTTGTCATTGTCTGCTTCTGGAAGTGGGATCTCAGCTTAGTTTTGACACAATCATACTTACAGTCCTATATTGTTAGAATGATTAAGCCGGAGCTTGTGTCAAAGATGCAATAGAAATCAAAAATTCTCCAGGCAGTTTCTCAGGAAGTCCCCATGATGCAGTTCAGTGAAAGAGGAGAAAGTATTTTAGGGCCAAATCCAGTTACAAGATAACTTTAAACCATGAGAAAACAGCCTCTTGCTATTCTTTTTTTTTTTTTTTTTCATGTTCAATCAAATAGTAATTTGTTTATATTTTTGCAAACAGAAGTAGTCACTAAAGAACAGTACCATTGTCAGTTTGTATTCCTGTATGAAGCAGCCCAAGGTAATCAATGTCAGTTGATTTGTTAAATCAAAGTGGTAATTCAGGTGTATAAGAGATAGATTCTTGTTCCCAGAAAAATATGTACACTACCATTCTCACTAAACCCAAATTAAACTGGAATATGTGCAGAGTTGAACCAGTATTTCTACATTAGCAGTTTGGCTTAGAATTAGCTTGAATATTTAGTGCTAATCCCAGATCATCTCTACTCGCTTTGTGATGCTCCAAACCAAACTCAAGTGAGAGTTCTGACAGAACTCCTGCACTCCTGGAAGCCCAGGTGCTGAACCAACTCACAACTCACACCTGAGATGAGCTGGGGACTCAAAAACATTAGCAGACCTCAGAGAAGATGCATAGCTAAAACTGAATTCATAGATGCTAAAGCCAGAAGTGACTGTTGTGATCATGTCAGATATGCCGTACAACATGAGATTGTCTCAGTAAGATATTATCTGAATTGCCTATTTTAATCAACTATCAAATAATGATATTATGTCATTAAACACAAACAAACAAACGCCCCAATTTATATTCTTTGGCTGAGATAGTGAAATAATCAGTCTGTACTTTCTCACAATAGCCTAACAGAAGACACTGGAGTGAAGATAAAGTGTGTGTCAGTGTAGCAACTACAAAGTATCTATTGCAAAAGGCAGTTGTAGTCTTCCAGCTTCAAAACAAGAATAAGTGGCAAGGGGATTAACAATCTATCTGTCATAAAGTAGAATATTTTTTATTACAGAAAGCCAGAAATGCTTTGGTGAAAAATAAGCAGCACAGAGGACATAGAGATCTGAGAAGTCACAGTAATAGTTGCCTGGATGGAGAATGAGGCAGTCAAGCAAACAAGTTAAGGCCAGTCTTTTCCAACAGTTTTTCTATCCCACTGACAACTAAGACCCAAAGGAGAGAGGTTAGAATATCCTTGCTTAAATAATAATAATTCAAACCATCAAGCTAAAACAAATCTATTGAGAGCGGGCCTTTCTACATGAGCTCCCGTAGTACTTCTCAACCTCACACCTCAGTGGGCGGTTGGGAAAATGACCGGAGAGGAAGGGAACAATGCTCCTGGAGGCAAAATTCAATGGTCAGCTCACATGCAAATGCAGAATTTGCCCCCCCCTCCTTACAATTTAATAAGCTGTCCAAATGAATTTTGAGCTCTTGCTGTGTGATTTGTAAAGAGTAATCATCCTGAGCTGGATAGCACGTTTAAGAGCTAGAACAAGAATAAAGTGGTACTTCATCTGAACTGACGGAGTGGCTAAGATTTTCCTGGCATGCACAGAAAACAAGAACCCCCAGCCTAAACAAGCAACTGTTTATTTTAGATTTATGGTACTATAAATGGGGGGATGGGGGTGGGGGGAGAGAAGGTCTGGAAGAACTTTCATTTCTTTGTTTCTTAACACCAGAAAACAAGAAAGAGCTCCAGTGAAGAGATGGACTGCTGTGAGTTCTATCCATACCCTTCTGCTTCTAATGTACATGTTGGGAACCTGTTTTGTGACACTTTTGAAAGGCAAGGTAAAAATATTTTTTACATTAGCCACAACATAAAGTCTACTCACGTGTTTAATGTAAATACCAGTACAAGGAAAAAAAAATAACTGGAAAGCATACTTTTGTCAATATAAAGTAGATCAACATAGAACATGTCTAGCATCTGGGGAAAACTCTTGGGTCTAGTTTTGGAAAAAAAAAGGAAGAATCAGTCTCATCTGGCAGAATTTAAGAGTTGTACAGGGGTACCCTGTGACTTCTGCTTTTATCTGTACAATTTAGTAACAACAGGAGGAACTTGATTACCAAAGATCTAACATGATATGCAAAATGCATGACTGTACTTGATGCTGATTCAAATAGAACAATTACAGGCTGGGCATGCTCACAAAGCTGAAGAAAAGCTATTGCAGCTACACCCACTAGCCTGTTTCAGATTGGTGAAGTGCTGGGAGAGCTAAAGGAGAAAGCTGTTCTGAATAATAAATGCTGTGGAACATGTCCTACAAATTCAGACGATGAAAATGCCCGTTAAACATATCACCCAAATGCAGTAGGTGAATTGTGAGTGACTGGCTTGTACAGAACAATAAGCAAACCCCATAACAATAGTGACGTAGTGAGTGTTTTTTGTACTGAGATCCCAGGGACCTTAAAATTGTTGAGGAATATTAATTCTCAATTCCCTGTGAATCCATACCAGAAATAGATTCTTGTTTATTTGGTATTTCTGAAAGGCATCAGATTAAAACAAAACAAAACAAAACAAACAAAACAACAAAAAAACCCGCACACAAACAAAACCCACAACAAAACAACAGCAAAATAAAAACACCACAAAACAAAACAACGAACCAAAAAAGCCACACAGAGCTGCAAAAAAGTGATGCACCCAACAAACATTGTTATACATCTATTTGTATAGCACTGTGTATTTTAATGCTCAACAGTGTAAGAAACTTTCTGGCTTAGAACAGGGACTCCTCTGCACCAGAAAAGATACAAATTGTACTGCAGGTCTCAAGCTTGATAATGTAGATGCCTTTTTTTTAAAAAAAAAAAAAGTTACTTGCAAAACCAGACCCAAATGAAAAAGCAGGAAATAGCTTCTTCATATGTGAATGTGTATTTGGATGAAAGGGCCATCACAGCCACTCCTATCATCTGTAAAAATAGGATATCCTTAGATGCAGCATTGTAGGCATGAACTTCTCAAATTGAAGATAATTCTCAGAGAAAGATCCTGGTGTGAGATTAGTAATTAGTAAGGAACGGTTTAGAAAGCATGGCCATTCTGGAACAACGTATGAAAAAAAAATTTAACACGGAGGGGGAGAAATTGTTGCAGTGAGAAAATCTATAGTTCACTTATGAATATAAAATGAGACAAAACCAATGGACTAGGGGGTGCCAGCATGCTCTTTTTTATCAGGATTTTGAAGCCATGTCACAGAGGAACTGCTCTCTTGGACGCTTGGGAGTTACAAAACTAAAAGGACAATCCTATGAAACAAAATGCAGGGAGAATTAGAAATAAAAAGGCACAAACAAGTTAATTGATGCAGCTTGTATTGCAGGAGAGGTCCTTGAAGCTGTGTCTTGTTGGGATGGTAACAAGGGTGAGCAGGTACCCATGGATCAGTTAACAGAAAGGCCCACAGGCTTTGTGAGTAATACTAACAATCTTCTTTCTGGTTGCTTTTGGGAAAATTCAGCTTTTGTCTGTCTTGGAAACTATGGGGACGCTTGTTGTTCCTTTTATCTGTGGTTACAGTGATTTCATATTTATTAGTGTTCGATTGTTTTGTTAATTCATTAATAACAGCAGCCCAGAAAATACAAGCTTCTCTGAGTATGCTGAAATTGTTACAATCACTTCAGTCTTATCCCTCCTCTCTTCATGATATTCAAACCGTAATGTCACAGAAGGAAACATCCCTCACCTCAAACAAGCAAGCAATTAGAAGGAAGTCTGATATTGGCATTTGTCTTGTATTTGTCTGAGAGGCAAAAAAACAAACAACCCTATAACAAAACAACAAAACTGCATCATTTTTTTTCACATCAAAGCTTTCAGAGGCAGTATATGTGGTTGCATAGTATTTTTTCTTCCTTCTCAGCTGATAACTTTCCCTTAAAGATCAGCACTATAGAATTATACTTTAGGATGCACCACTTCCACAACAAAAGGATCTCTCAATGCATGGAGCCCCTTCATCACCTCATGTTCTATATAATACATATACAAAGAACTACCCATTCAGATTTAAATGCTTATCCTGTTCAAGCACTGTAGTAAAGAATCAAAAACTTAAAACTATCACCTAAGGACATAGAACATTAGTGCAGATATTTGAGCTTTGCAGAGTTCATAAAACATATTCTGACCTACTATAGATGAAATGTCTAGTTCTTCCCAAATGGAGACATGGTCAGAATACTGAAAGGAAATGGAAGTAACATCCCTATTCTACCCTTATTCAGATTTACTTTCCACTGAAAATATAAAGGGATGTAAATCAAGATTAGCGCACAAGCTCAGACTGTGACTGAATTGATCCATGACAGCAATCATCTGAGGGTCAGTCAGACAGACAACTGTACTGAATAGTACAGGAATAGGTGTGTGTTTGCAGAGTTAACTTACAAGCAATCTGTGACCTCCAGAATTAAGAGAGGTCACTTGTTTGCTGTCCAACACCAAATAATTTGGTATCTAGAAACAACACCATGCTTGAAATGTTGAACTGATTTTCAGGCACAAGGCAAACACAAACAAAACTCCCCCACATTTTAAGTACCATTTGCATTAAATTTTCTAAAGAAATGTCCCACCTGTCCTCTTTTGTACTCTTCCCTCACCCTTCTAGATCTCTGGAAATAGTAGCTGTTCTTCCCCAGTTTGAAATGGAGTTTTTGCTTCCCACACAAGTCTTTTTAAAATGATGTCCCAAGGCAGATGGGTTTAGGGAAGTGAAAGACACCGCAGGGAAGTAGAAATAAGAGCTCAGCAGCTGGGCATGTGAGAGAAACACATTAAACCCTTCTTTCTGCCTTTCTCCCAACAGAAGAGAAAGGATGGTACTGAAGGTTACTGCCACTGGCACTGATCTGCTGAAAAGCAGCTCCACAGAGAAGGACCTTGAAGTGCTGGTGGACAGTAAGCTATCCATGGGTCAGCCAATGGTATCCTGTGGTGCATAAAGGAGTGTGTCCATCAGGTTGAGGGAGGTTCTCCTCCCCCTCTACTCTGCCCTAGTGAGACCATATCTGGAGTATTGTGTCCAGTTCTGGGCTCCCCAGTTCAAGAGAGACAGGGAAATACTGGAGAGAGCATGATCAAGGGACTGGAACATCTCTCTTATGAGAAAAAGGCTGAGAGACCTGGAGCTATTTAGTCTGGAGAAGACTGAGAGGGGATCTTATTAATGTTCACAAATATATGAGGGATGGGTGTCAAGTAGAAGGGGACAGTGTCTTCAGTGGTGCCCTGTGATAGGACAAGGAGCAATGGTCACAAACTGGAACACAGGAAGTTCTACCTCAACATGAGGAAGAACTTCTTTCCTGTGAGGGTGACAGAGCCCTGGAACAGGATGCCCAGAGAGGTTGTGGAGTCTCCTTCTCAAGGGGCTTTCAAAACCCACCTGTATATGTTTCTGTGTGGCCTGTCCTGGGTGATCCTGCAGGGGGGTTGGACTCTGTGATTTCCATAGGTCCCTTCCCATCTCTACCATTCTATGATTCATATGAGAGTTTATTGAGTGTTTCTGGGATTGTTCCATATTAAGTACATAGGCTGAAGAGGTAGATGAACAGTGAGAACACTTGTGCCACGAGTATCAGGGAGCAGCAAAAGTAGTTACTGCAGAGGAGAAGCTGACAGCATGGCAGGCAGGGGCAGTATTGTCACTGACAAGAAACATGGTCCTACAGTACCTGAACAGGAAGAGGAGAGCAGGTCCAGCAGCAGTAACAGGGGTGAGCCCAGTGACTGCCAGACATTTATTGCAACACAGTACATGCAAAGCAGGAAGCCAGCAGGACAGATGCAGTATAGTTCAGGAAAGGTCAAGGTCTTGTGCTTAAATGCAGCTCCTAAGGCAAAGCAGAGAGGGCCCAGCTTGGCTATTTCTCCACAGCCTGATTCAAGGGCACACAGCTGCACCACATCAGAGCTGGCCTGATGCACGGGCAGGTGGCCAAACCCCCAAGGGCAGGGGGAAGAGTCTGCAGAGCCTGTTGTTGCACTCGAGACCCTAATATGTAGTCTTTTTACTCTGTTTGTCCTAGTGATCACAAACAGATGAGGATCTAGCCCAATCTGGATAGTGGGACTCATTCTCCAGAACAATGATGCTGATAGACTTAAAGAAACAAGCGACAGATGTAAGAAAAAATCTTATCTGCTTCTTGGACTGTACTATTAGAAATGTTGACCCTGAACTCAAGGGTCTTACTAGAAGAAAAGCCAAATTCAGCAAATCACCCAGCAATG